>MQUG01000407.1:0-20333 GCA_007213375.1 Steinernema feltiae | reverse complement strand
ATTCAACTGCTCTGGTGGTCACTGTATCATACGTTCGTTTCTTCTTTTGTTTCTTCTTTTTAAAGAATTTAAGTTTAGAAATCAAAAACTCAATTCAAACGACAGTTCAGAAATGCGTCGACGAGTACATCGATGAGGACAGGTGCTATGACAACGGCTCGAACATACACATGTAAGCGTGCTGCTGTCGGCTTTCTCACACCAGGGAAGGCGACAAAGTGGACACCTCCATTTTTTGAAATTTTGCACGACATGCACGACATGTCAGCTTCAAACCTGCCGTTCAGATTAGGTCAGATCAGAGAAAAAGCGCGCCAAAGGCTGTGTGTTTGATCACCGGTTTACGAACAACTGTTTAAACAACTTTCTAAGCGCTTCAATGCTTGGAAAGTTGTGTTTTAAAAAGAGGTTTAATCTTGAAAGTGACTCTGCAGCATATAAAAAATATCATTCTTTGCCGGAGATCAAACGCACGACCCTTTGCGAGCTTTTTTACTGGAGCAAATCTAATATAGGCAGCAAATTTTGAAGTGGAATCCGCTGCTGCCTCAATCGTGCCAATTTTCAAAGAAATATCAGGCCAATGTTTAAAAGCATCATTGCTCCAGGGATACATACGACGAAATCTGCCGTTGCAAGAGTGACTACTGTAACACGCCCGAATTTGCGGCAAAATACTTTGGACGCGGAACCATCGAACGGGAGCAACGCGAAGAGCCGAGGAACGTGTTTGAAGTGCACCAACTCGTCGGACTCAACCGCACATTAGCGACATTGGAACGGGAGCTCGTTGGTGCACTTGTCCTCCTTTCTCTTCTCTTTGTCGCCTTTGTCATTCTTATCTTTGTAAACCTGTGCAACTTCAAAAACGTCAAAAAGCGTTTCACCGAACTTACTCTCCTTATCCGTGCAATCCATCAAAATGCGATATCACAAAGGATAACTCTCAGAAAAACGCCTCTTCTGTGCTTTACGGCAATACGCTCTATCCGAATCCGCCTACATACGCTCATCAAGCTTAGATTGCAGTTTGAAATTGTCATTTTTTGGTATTGAACCCATAAACAAGCAATTGATGATGGGTTTCCTTTTTCTGTTTATAATGTTTCAAAAAACTGACAGATTCCATTTTACTTTACTTCTATCTATTGTTTAATTTCATTTCTCGCTAGTAAATAACCGTTCAAACATCAGACATTGAGACATCTGACAGGTATCCTCTATTCAACGGTCTATAGCGTGTGGTGTTGAGTTCCACGCCTTCTAGTGTCGTCTCTTTTGTGTTGTTTTTAGGTGGGGATTAGCAGTATCTATGTAGATCTGTCATTCCTAATTGTGATCTACAATCGTCATACAGAGATTAAACGTTGCAGAGCTATTTAAAGTTAAAGACGCTTGACGCAAGTCCGCTAGCATAGACGTCATATCACAGCGTGCGCCACTATATTAATCACCTTGACAACCTTCCCGTTTCACTTTTAAAAGCGCTTTACCCAAAATGCACGCTTGCTGTTTGCTCCTTATCTGCCTTTTCTCGACTTTCCTCTCCGCTTCAAGTATTATATGCAATTGTCGCGGGAAGCACTGCTCCGGTGCTGTTAAATGCGTCGGAACTTATTGCATTATAGGTAAGCAATCAGCGCTGTTCTTTTAAGACCATTTCATGACATTTAGAGCAATATCTCTCTACTGAAATGTACGTTGCGAAATGCGGCTATGATTCTATCGAGAATGACAACTGCTCTGCAAGTACGAGTGATCATCAACTCGATTACAAGATTTTCTTAAAAATCGGTTCTTTTGGGTAGGTATAAACAAAGTTACGCGCAAAATCTGCTTTACCGTTAACTTGAAGTTTAGAACACGGCGCATTTTGATATCTAAAAATCTTCTACATAACTAAAAATGATTTTTAGGCTACCACCTATCCGCGTCTGTCGCTGTAAATCCGACTTTTGTAACACAGTTAACCTATTCAACGATCTCGACAAACTCAGCAATATCGCAACTCCCACCCCCGTCATTCAAGATGACCTCTATTGGAAACTTCACAGCGAATTGATCAATGTGGAAATCAAATTGGAAGAAATTAGAGCGGCAGGAGCGACCACGAACAATATTCTCCATTCTGTGCTTGTTTTTGTGATGGCGAGCTTTATTCTTACCGTATTGTGGGTGTTTTGTGTCAGCAAATGTTGCAAAATACGAGCTAAGAAAACGCCATCTTCGCTTCTTCCTCCTCGATATAATGAGTCCGTTCCTAGGCGTACTCTGCGCACTTCAGCTCTTCCTGACCAATTCTCAGATAATCCTCCTTCCTATATTAGTGTCATTTCATAAGTTAAACATTTGGTTGTTGGTCTAGTTTGCAAATCCTGTATAATACAAAAATCTGAACGTCGGATAGTGTGTGTGCTTCGTCCTCAATGAGTCACTAGATAAATTGAAACGGTGTCGTTTAGAAAACAAGACAAACGTCGATCTCAGATACCGCGCGCAACAAATCTTTACTCTTTATGTTTGTGGAAAAGACAAAAAGCGCTTTTTTTCTTTTACTTGGTATCGGGCGGCTGGAGGCTGCAAGTTGTCAGTAACTGACGAGCAGCTTCGCGCATATTTACGAGCTATGAAAAGGAGGATACATGCTAGGAATCTCGTTTTGTTGAACAAGGCGGTTGTTTGATGACGACAACCAACGTCATCTAGCAAATTTAAGCAAAATAAAATGTAATATCTATTTTTGAGCGCCTCTACAGTGGGAACGTGTAAACCTTTTTAAAGTCAAATCAATTTGTACGTTGCAACGGAGCTGAAATTATCGTTTAGCCTCCACTTTTCCAATAAAATAGGGTCGTGGATTGTGCGCACACCGCGCTTATTTCAAAAACGATGAATTCCTATAAATACACCCTGATCACTGGCTCTTAATAGGCTCGCTAACGTCATTTTGTCACATTCCAATTAACCAAATGACATGCATGCGGCAATCAGATTATCCTTCCTGCGCAGCTGCATTAATAAGCACACTTCCAAAGCACTCCCTGAAACATTCTATCTAAAATGATTTGTTATTTGCTGTTATCGAGCACCCTTTTTGCTTTGTTTATTACAGCTTCAACTATTAAATGTCACTGTCTAGTTGAAAATTGCCCCAATTTTGTGTGCGAAGGAAACCATTGCATTATAAGTAGGTTCGTAGGTCACTTATCAATTATCACAAGCGCTTTCAGAGCACTATCCAGGTGATATGGGCATGGAGATTGGTAGATGCGGCAACGAGACCATCGAGAATGACAACTGCTTCGATAGCAATAAGGAAAACTACAAATTAGCCTCAGTAGCAGCTATTATGAAGTAAGTTCGGTCGATTATTCGCTCAGAATTGCCTTTTCGATTTTAGTTTCTACCCGGAGCGCGTTTGCCGTTGCCAGAACCGACTACTGTAACGTGCCTGAGCTCTTCCAAAAAGTTTGAAACAACGGCACCTCCTCCCACAGTTGATTCGCTGGCGTTGTGGAGATCGGATATGCAACTAATGCTGACAAACATCGAGAACGTGCAGTTTAACCTAAAATCTCAGCTCGAGGAGAAGGAGAGCATCATTCAAACACCGCGTTCAATCCTTTGCGTGACGCTTGTCTTTGTTATCTTATGCTTTCTGGTTATCATGATTGTTTGTGTGTGCATTGCAAAACTGTTCGCGAAAATGCGCTCCAACAGCGCTAGTAACAAGCGTGAAGATGAAGCAACATCTCAAGTGCCGAGTGCAGTCCAACCAGTTGTAACCTATCATAGACGAGACCCTCAGCCGATTATTAGATGTTCCGCTCCACCGTATCCGGTTAATCTTCCTTACATCAATGCAATCTCATAATCATTCATTTTGCTATTGTAGCTCATTCAAATAAATCAAATGAAAAGAGAAATTGAAAGGTAGAAACGTTTTTGAAATGGATAAAAGATGGCAAACGCCGCGAGACTAAATGAGCGGTGCTTTAGCCAACCATCAACGTCTTCCCTATCATCCAAAGAATTTCACTGTTCTGTGAATCGTCGTCATTTCTCTTTCGAATCGTTTCGTAAATGTTGCACATTCAGATAGCGAGCATTCCACCTTTCCTAGCCAGTGCCAGCATCCTAGAAGCCTTGGAAAAACAAGGATGTTCAGTTCTACCCAATCCTGGGCGTCACTAAGGGAGCGTGCGCCATCGTTAAGCAGCCCTCCTCTTCACGATGTGCGTCAACCTGGATCATTTTGACGCCGTATAACTTGGCCCCAGGTCACTAGCGTTTAAAACATCGCTTTCCGATGCCTGGCAAGTCCATAACTAGGCTAAAAAAGACGACGGCAGTTACGGTATGGTTCAAACAACGACTACGACTAAAAACAGCGCGTTACGACCAGGCGCAAAGTACTGGCGCCAAGTTTCTCATGATCCGAAGAAACTGCCTTTGGAACCACTCACCGTTAACAACGGGTTTGTATAGTTTATTGCAACGCCGTTAGCCGCGACAATCACATAAAAGATGTATTTGGCCTCGGCCCGAATTTCTACGTTGTCCGCTGGTCAACACAGAACTCGGTTTTACAGCTTAAAACGCTAAATGTTAGCTCCACTACGCGGAACATTAGTGCGCGACTGCAAGAACCAGTTTTTCTGAACGCGGGTGCGCGCCGATTGTATAAGTGCACTGTGCATTGTTCAACTCAAATTGCTGGAACTCTGTTCCCTCAATCAAACTCCATTTCCTCGTTGCAATTGCTCGTCGTCACGGTCACAAGTCCGAACGGAACTGCGGCGGCAATCAATACGCGCAGTCGCCGCTGAGTAACCGTTTGTGCAATCAAATATATCTTACATGTTTGTTTGTTTTGGTATATGTTATTTGCTAGATAAGCCGACCAAACGGTAAACAATGCGTTCTTTCTGCCAGCTCATGGTTTTTGCCATTGCGTGTGACGTCGTCAGCGATATTTTCAGTTAGCGAGTTGTCGACCTTAATCTTCAATATTCATAAGTGCCCCTCGACGGCAATTGACCAGATTGTTTACACAGTCGCAGTGCTCGTCACTCCTCTTTACGACTTATTTTTCATGAAATTGATTCCACACAGTGACCTGACTGGATATGACGCTTCTTTGGATGACAGTGGCGGTGGCTTCGCAGTCTGGTCCTGGCAATCAGCAGGGGGTCCCGCAACCCTCCTTTGCTGTTCCATATCTTCTAGGATCCGCGCGCTGACCTTGACGAATAGACCATTACCATAAAATCAATGTCGTGCTTTGAGTAGAATAGTTTTTTAAAAGCTCCACATAGGCTGGTTTAAACTCTTTCCTCAAAAAGTCATGAATTTTTATCTATTCTCGGCCATACAAGTACAATTCTTTATGGCAGCTCTTGACCAAATCGCGGTCCGAGAAGCACACCAACATTACCGTAATTGAGCTACGTCACTCGCATTGGACAAACCGCGATATTTTTCTTGAATTAAAAAAAACGAATCCTATGATTCATAACTTAAATCTCAATACTCCACTTTTTAGTGTTACTCCAACCATGACATGCTGTGCTAAAAAGAAACCGTGTTTTTGGTGCTGCGAGTACCCAAACTGCTTCGTCTCGTGCTTACTCGGTGGGTTCGGTCGGTTGCGGAGCTGCTGCGCTCCAAGCAAGCGCTGTGTTGATAAGAAGATCTCATACACTTTGCTCATTAGGCAAGTTCCGAACGCTTCCCTCTAATGACTGGTTTTGATTTAGTGAAGATGAAGACGGTATCGCAGTGACGCGAACCATCGTATGGGGCCGAAACGACATTTCCATCAGCAAATTTCAACTCAATTCAGTAGATTCAGTTAGTTGACTAGGCCTAATTTAACAAGCAAATCGTGTGCGCTTACAGCTGTGGTTCCTTCCTGAAATGGATCGATGCAAACAGATCGTTGTTCACAGATCTTCATCGTTTCTAGTTGCGCGGACGCGTTCAACTACGATCATTTGGAGAAAATTGCTTCCATTTTTGAAGAAGCACCTACTTCTGCTCTGGAGAAGCTTGACAAACTTGGTATCACTCTATCTTTGTCTCCTGACGCCAGAGTAGGTCCTTGCATCGCTAAATTTATTGATTTCATGTTGTCAGGTCATTCAATCGTTGAACAGGATTATTGCAAAACTCCCAACTCAGATGAAACGCATTGAACTCAATTTTCTTGGAGCAACTGGCGATTGTCTAGCGCTTTTGAACGAATGTCTCCGTCTGAATCCCAAGCTAATCAAAGTGCAAACTAATGACATCGCATTAGAAAGCGTGGTCGAGTTGATGGAGGACAATTACAACACAAAGCTGTGGATCAAAGTGAACTTTGGTTCGGATCGGCCGGTCTATGTAGTTCAGTTGATGGAACAGCTTCAAAAGGTTGGTATTTGGCGTTTCAAGCCTATTGCCGAAATAAATCGCTCGTTCATTGATAAAGTTCGCATATTCGGACTCACGCCTGGGCCGACTTGCAGCCAGTGCTCCGTTTTCAACGGTGAACGCCACTTTTTGACTTACCTTGCTACACGTGCATTCCAAGGCGCATTTGAGCGATTCGGTACAGACGAGAGTCCGAACATACAAACTTTATCAATGAACGTGCGATTTGATTCTAACAATAACAATGATTTCTTACAGAAATGGCAAGACAGCGATCAGCTCCATCAAAACGGCGTTGAAGTGCAATTCAGCGCTCCTCTCTCCGTTTGGGAAATTCTTCCAGCAGAGAATTATCTCTACAAATCGGAGAAGACAAAAAAGTTTGCACCGATGTATGCGCAGCTGAGGTGTATCTTTGAGAGGCAAGCTGCCGGTGTGTTTGGACGAGTTGCACTGTATATGGGTCTGGAAGGAAAGGAGAACAAAAGCTTAGCTTTTGGAGTTAAAGCGCGATATTAATTGTGTTTCATAGATTAATGAATGGTTTTGCATTTTGGTTTTGGTTTGGTTTGCATTTTGAATGGTTTTGCTAGAATTGGGACAGTTAATTGATATTGCTGCTGCGAGATGGATGAATAGTAGGTTCATCTGACTAGTCATAAAGTTCAGAAATCTGGCTAGTCAAAGCTAGCTATAAAGTTCACAACACGTCGTAAAGGTGGTAGAATGTGTTATGCAGCGTTGAGAAGCAAGATTGGAGTTGAATCAGCTAGTACTCTGTCGCCTTCCCTTGATGATCAATGGCTCACCAGCTCACCATCTACACGCATCTGGCGTTGCCGCGTTTCCGCTATTGTTTTTCCTACTTACAGTAACCATCTCGTCATATTCATCTGACAAAATAGTTGCTTGTTGCTCGAATATGGCGTTTTTAGAGCCACATTGTGTTCTCTGGACTGCAGCAGCTTTAATTAAACCCAATCGTGGATTAAATGGAACAATTCAGCGTTTATTTACATTGCGCAACGTTTGAATTCACTACCGTATGGTGTAACAAACACCCGTAAATTTGCATATGTCATCAAGATACTTGCTAACGTTTGTAAATCTCGCAAGTTCGTTTGGTGGACAGCCTTTCGTTCCATACGAAATTATTCCAACCAATGTGGTGATTCCATTTGTCTCGGTTTGTTCAAGACCTCCACCGCTATTGCCCTAAAGATATTCTGATTTTATGCACAAATCCACTAGTTACGTGGCATGTTCTCATCGAGAAGTAGTTACTCGGATCCAACGACTTTGTGCACAAGTAATCGTCCACTCTTGTTGGCATTTGATCGCTCCACGGCGCTTTGCACTTTGGATCATGTTCCATTTGCCACCTTCTGATGAATGGATCGCTGTCGTTGAACACTGCAATCAATCATCGTCGGCTCATGATCACCTGGATTTCGATACCGTTCGTTCTTCCCCACCCGCTGACCGTCAAATAGCGTTGATAGCTCTGATCGGCATACGGTAGGCATATTGGCGCTACTAGTTCGTCAAACTCAATGGGTTCCTCGAGCTCTATGATCGCCCAGTCGTGTCCTCGAAGACATTCGCCATCGGCGAAATCGCCATCGAATATCACATTTCGTATCCTCGCGAAACGAACATCCGACGTTTTACAGTTGACATGATTGGGGAGGTCATCGCTGTCACCTCGAATGCAGTCGCCTCCAAACGCCACTCGACGAAGACGAAGTTCTTTGATCGACTTGAAACCCGTAACCCTTAGAAATTAGGGCTACGAATAAGAGCCTCCAAGGAACGATGCTCGGACTTACGTACACGGGGCGGAGCCGAACGTAGAAAACTTGACAAACCCGTGAGCAGCGGTGAGAATGTGGTAAGGAGAGATGATTGTTCCACCGAGTTTATGTTTTCCCTAAAGCCCATTCGATTGTGCAATAAACCAGTTTCTTTGCACGCGCTCGGTGCGCTCACCTGGAGAACAAGTGAAACGCTCCAGGGAGTTCGACGGCCACTGAACACTTTAGCGCCGTTCTCTTCGAAAACCTAAACGAGTTTTATTTTTTGGTTAAAAAATTGTGATTCGAAATGCTGATTAGGAGCTTAGAAATGAGTTCATAATGAAAAGGAAGACAAATGTCTGAGGAACAAGATATTATCAATGAACACACTTTATCTGAAAGGGATGCGCGCCGTTTTTGCTGTTTATTAGATTTTTGTGAGGCGAATAGCGTGCGAATGTGTCAGTCAAGTGCGTTTCGGACGAAGGGTACGTTTATGGAACAATTTAGATTAATGTAAGCTTATACAAAACAAAAAATAGATTTGTTTTGTCTAATTGTGGCTCTTTTTGACCTTGATTCCGATCGTAAAACGCTCTTCGCGAGTTTCGTTTCACTTAGAAAGCGAATAACTTTTTTTTAGCTCACTTTGTCATAATTTGTCCCAGAGAACAGTCCCCTTTGTCGAAAGCACACCTTATAGCACACACTTTTACATCAAAACATCAAAACGACACTAATTGTAAGACCGATTGCCGTATGTAACTCTGAAATGGCTTATAGATTTGTTTTATTATCGATTTCCTTACAGAGCAGAGATGTGCAGTTAGTTTAAAGCAACGTTATCAGTGACTCCACAAATTTACCGTTTCAAAGCTATTTTCACATCAAGTTTATACTACCGTACCATTAGACCCAGTGAAACCGCTTATGAGGTTAAGCATAGATACACGTGTTGAGTTTTAATGAAACAAACCTACTTTTATAGTTTCCTTCCCACAAATTGAATGTAGGTATTTACTGTACGATTCGTTAACCCGACGAATGAAGTCACCTAAAATCGATTATCGATTCATCGCATCACATGTGATCGAACCGCTTGAAAGGACTACTGGACTGAACGCGTTCGAAAAACGAACGAAGAAGAAGAAACAAGCAATAAACAGCGGCTTCATTGCCACTAGCAGCAGTAAACGGGGGGAGAAATGGCGGAGAGTGGAAGCGACACGAAAGGACGAAACCGGCTTGCGCGGCAGATGAAAGCGAAGGGAGGTGATCGCGCAGCAAGAAAGGAACAATGAGAAGCTATCAGTTAGGTTGGGTAAACAAGCCGTAGACGTTTTAATTGTTGCACAAGTTTATTTACCACAGGATTACCAAGTTAAGACAAAAACACACACATCGACTTAATTACCGTAGACGCTCTCCTCTTGGTAGGAAGCGTACAGGAAGCCGTCCTCGTTGGCGTGCATACTGTAGAGTTGTTCGAAGGTGGTCACAGCGGTGGGGATGGTGTTGTTAACAAAGAGGAAGAGACTCTCGTCCTCGCGGATCGACAACTTTTTGCGGATCGACGACAAGAATTGCGCGACCGAAGATTCCTTCTGCACCATAAACTTGACCTTACCAATTGAGGGCAAGCTGCTCGAGGAACTCTTCTCGAAGATGACCGGAATGTGTCCGATGTACTTCTTCATGGCCTTGGAACTCAGGACAACGCGCTCATCTAACGTGTGACGTTCCTGGAAGGGCTTGGTCTCGTGAACGGAAGTGGCGGCGGGAGCGACGAGTTCGGACGACATCGTTGGGTGAATGATTAAGCGAATGACATTAGGAGCGATTGTAACGACTTTTATGGGCGAAAAGTGAAATTCACGCCTTGCTTTTGTGAGCAATGGCATCGCTGTGCAGAATGTGTGAGTCATTCGCAAGTGATGCTTGCAACCTGGTCGAATTGTAGTGTGAACTACCGCCGAATGCCACATTGGGTTCGTTCACAGCTGAACTTGCCGCCAATACACGACCCCGAAAGCGTTTTAGCCCAAAGAAATTCAGACGGCACTTGTACAACCGCAAACACAGATCGTCAGTGTAGTTTGTACTGTGTATTTGAGTGGTCACCAGAGAAGATGTGGAAGTGGAGATTTCGGAAGTTGAAAGCTGAATAACCTCGAACAGAAGACGACATTCCGCTCAAACCTGATGTTAACATGTGTACCCATCACCATTCGTTCAATTCTCGGCCCAAAAATTATTTTCAACATCATTTCATGGTTTGATTTGGTAAGCGTCTATTCTGGAGCCCTCATGAAAACGGTCCAAATCAGTCATTTAAGTGACCCTCAAATCAGGCAACAAACTGCAAACCAACTTTATTCAAGAAATTTTCACACAATTCACTTCATTTTTCAATTCTTTGTAATTTCCACGTTCAAAAGGTTTGTCTGAGCTACTTTCAACTTGTCCTTTGTTCTTCTGAGCTCTTCTTCGAGTTCAAATGTCATTAGTTTTTGTGCTTCCAATTCAGCATCCATCTGAATCACAAAATTTAGAGCTTGCAGAGCTAGAGTTGTGGAATACCTCGCGTCGAAGCTTTCTTTCAACTTCCAGTCGTTCCTTTGACTCTTCCAGTTGATCTTTTGCCAATTTGCACTCTTCTTGCGCGACTAGGCACTTTTTCTTCAACGCAATGACGATGTTGGCCGAGCGACCTCCAAAACTGTCCATATTATAAAAGTTCTGAAAAAACGCTAGAAATGGTTACTGTAATGGCAGGAACAGTCATCAACAATTGCCATCTACAATCAAAAGAAACACCATTAAAAACAAATTCAAGTTCAGAAAGCAAATAAACGGCATAGAAAATCAATAACGATCAGAACAAAGTTCGCGACTCGGCTGACGGCTGCTCATTGTTGGCGACTGGACTGCCTATGCCGAGCGGCTCGATAGACGTCATCAAGGCGGATGAACAGATGCACCAAGTGCACATTCCTCTTGTCTTTTGAAGTTCAAAGCGGGTTAAATGCACGGAATGAGCCAAAACAACAATTTTTCCGGTCAGTGAAGTCGAGCGTGAATTAGCGATCAACGAACGATAAAAGATGACAAACTCGAAAAGCAGAGCATAAAAAAACATCATCAATTTAGTGACTGCAAATTCATAACGGTGAAATCTGAAGCGTTACATAGCCTTTTTTTTAATTTTGAACGGGTTATTCTCACGCATACATCCTTCATCGCCAAGATAGTCCTAAAATATGTATTTGACTTATAAAATATTTGACTCGTGTTTATTGGTTGTGCTTATTTACTCCTAGTTTTTTCTGCAAAGTGACGTTACATCATTTGTTTTTGAAAAGGGGATGAAAGTACGGAATCACCCAAAAACAACACAATTTTTGATGAGTTAAGACACGTATGAATGTGTGATCAACTAACAAAATGTAATCTTTTACAGATGTGTAATGTTTTTTCAAGCGATCACAAATTTAAAGACTAATGCATCGAAAAACTTCTGTAACTGACAGCTCATAGCTCAAAGCTTAAAGAATCATTATCTGAATTTACATTTTAGCCCATTTTAGAACTGAAAATAACAAGTTGTTGACCAGGATTGCGTTTTCCGAGTTTTTTGCACCAAGGCGTGTCTGTCACAAAATCATTTTGATAAACTTATCGTCGAGACTGTTTACTCGTAGTTTTTCTCATTATGTGCAAAGTGCGTAAACATCTAAGTCCATCACAATCCACTGTCTAAAAATTCAAACTTCAACGAGTGTTTCACAGTTTACGATCCGTAAACCGATCCGGCTGGCTTATGACTCTGCTCACTCCAATTTTTGTCTAACGCGCTGATTATGGGTCTTGTACGCTGGAGAATTGTCGGCTTTCATCTGATTCCGTAGTTATAACTAGCGCCTTTATAATCCTTATGGAATGAGTATATCATTTGCAACTTTGCAAGACGCAATTAACCAATCCCCGTTGGAACGTAGCAGAACGAGCGGCTCCTTTTTTTAAATCCTACATTAAGACGACAATATAAAGCAACACTAATGTAGTTCTCCTTTATTTAATTTGAAAACAGCCGTCAAGTAACCGGTAGCTGACGGCTAGTCTAGATCAGATTTTAGTGAGTCGAGTAGGCTCGTTATCTTTTTTTTCATCGAATCCACCGGTTTCCCTTCAAACTGTGTTTCTACTCCAACAGCTGATCTCACTTTTGCACAGCTTTCATCTTCCAATAAAAGTAAAAACACGTTATCATGAGAAAGCGCCACCGTCAAAGACGGAAGTCGCGTGTGTTATCAGTCATTAGCGGAGGTCGCGTGTTGCCATACGCCGCTTATGTCGAAATTGTCTTTCATGGACCACTCTGATTGATTTATGATCTATTGATTGTGTCAGATCTATACATGCTACATTCTGTTCTTTGATTATTTTTATGTTTTGTCACTATTTGTGGATTGATTCCAGTTTTTGATGTCTTCCTAACCAATTGTAAACAAGCAACTATCCAAATCCAGTAGCGCGTTCTTGATCTGTAGCCCTCCTATGTCGATTTTATGATTTTTCTTTATGATTTTTATGTCTTTTTGTAGTCTATAACCTACGGTCTTGTTTTTAACGTTTGACGCAGCCTAAAAGTGATTAAAATCTTTATTTTAGAGTACTTTCAACCTACAAACGAACTCTAGTAGATCATAGCACCTCTCACTTTCAATTACTCTGATTGATTTGAGCCAGAGAAGACATGCGTGTACCCGCAACTCACCAACGATCTCCAATTGACCATTGCCCTTTACATTAAGGCGCATGTTGGCAAGTTGGCAACATAGATCATTGGCTAGAGCAAACGGGGTTGACCTTCTTTTGCAGTGCTCCTCTCAAAAGCGCACAAATCGGATTGACAAGCGAGAGCGTCGTTGTCGTCGTTGTCGAGTTAGGTGTGATTGGAGGAACTCGTTTTCGAGCTCTTTCCATTTGCAGACGCCACGCGAGTAAACGTTTTTTGAAGTTTAACTACCCATCAATCAGTTCGACGACAGTGTTGCGTTGTAAGGTGAGAGCGGGTGGGGTAAGAGGCGGCGAGTGTTTTGCGCTTTGAAGATATTTTATTTGTTGTTTGTGATGCGCGAAAGTGGAAGATTATCGTTGAAAAGCTATGATTTGGTGCGTTTTAGGCTAATTAGTTTTTTAAACCATTCATTGATTTGTGGCTTTTTGTATAATGAAGAGAAGCTTTTATAAGCGCTTAAACTAGGGTTAGGCCTTGCTGCGACATCTGACTGCGCCTGGCTTAGGTTTAGAGCCTAACTGTCAGGTCCCTTTTAGTCATATGTATATGGAAGTACAGGTATTAATTTGTCTTCATTTGCGTTTTAGGGTAATTGGTGCTTAATAACTACATATTTCATGTTTGTAACCAAAATGTGCAATTTTGATGAGTGGCATAACCGAATTTTTGTTAAATATCCGGTTTTGTTATTTTTATAGGCTAATTCTGTTTGAATCAACTGGATGAAATCGCAAAGGTCAAAACTGTTTCTGGCGCTGTTTATGTGATGAAAGTCTATCGGGTTTTGAGTTTTGACTTCGCTTGTCGCTGTCTCTCTTGTCTCCTATTTGTCTGCAGTTCACTTTGGTTTTCTTCAAAGCGCTCAGCCTATAATATTATTTTGGTCTTGGGCATTGTGTAGATTTTTAGCCTAGTTTTTGACTTACCAAGCATTGTGGAACGAAAAGAGGCGTTTTTTTCCAAATGCAAGTTGCATGGCCAAATGTTGAAGAGATTCTTCTGATAATTTATGATTTTTACTTGAAAATTCCTTCAAACTCACACGCCAAGAAATTGAATGTTTGCATCCATTAAAAACCGTAAGAGGGAAGAAGCGTTTTGGCGGCGAAATTTGATTTTTTTTTGTCTGAATGACAAATGTCATCTTTGTTAAATAGTTCAATCTCCACAGCCCTCCGTTAAGTCTGCGCCGTACTGCTGATAACACCCAACCCTACCCCACCTCCTTATCATTCGCTTATGTTGTGTGTGCGACTCCACCGAGTATTTGTTTTAATCGAATCCGTTCGTTTAAGCCATAAACCCGGAAAGCTATGGAAACGGACAAACAGCAGTTGAACGTCGCGAGATTGGACGACTTCACAAAACTAGGAAGATACTCGCTTCTATTATGTCTCTTCGCGGAAGTGATGATTTTCAGTCAACTCGGCAATATGCTCTACATGATGTACGCAGGTGAGTCGGGTTTGAACTGGTTTGTGTGGCTAGCAACGTGCGAGACGATCAACTCGGAACGGTCTAATCGAACGTGACAGACGCCTGAAATAGTTAAAGATGAACTTTTGGGTGATTGATTACATCGAAAACGAGAGAACGTGTTAAGTGAAAATCACAAATTCTAGGCTCTGCGCCTACGATCGTTTCCTGTGGTGATCACGACCTCACACACCTATCAACAAAGGAAGCATGCGATCACATAATCGAACTCCAAGCCAACACTTCCTGTGAGCTGAAGCTAGAGGTGCAGTTTGAGTCGGTCAATCATGAGTGGCGCTACCTGTGCGAATCGACAAAAGAGGTCAAGAACAGCATTTCCATGCAGATGATCGGCGTTATGCTCGGATCCGTTCTGTTCGGCCAGATGAGCGACATGTATGGCAGAAAACTGGTCAGTTGCGCGTCAGTTTTTGGTCTATTTTGGAAAAGCCCACTTTAGACCATGTTGATCTGTCTGTTCGGTTGTATCACCTTCTCCTTTGGCTCATCCTACACTCAGAATTTGATGTGGTTTACCATATGCCGCTTTTTCATCGGTATTTTCAATGGCGGACATATTGCGTAAGTCTCTAGCCATGCCGACAGCTGGTTTCAACTCAAATTATAGCGTTTGCTGGTCTTTATGATTGAAAATCTCCCAAAAAAGCATCGCCTCTCCATAAACACGATAATCACGTGGTCACCGAACATGATCTTCTACGCAGTCCTCGCCTACTTCTGCCACGACTGGCGTGTGTTGGCTCGGGTATCCAGCATTCTCTCAATTCCTGCCTTCTTGCTCTGCATGTAGGTCTCCTTCTTCATTCATGCTGACCTTATAGATCAATTAATAGGTACATGTTCGAGAGTCCTCGTTTCCTGATCCAAAAAGGAAAAATCGATGAAGCTAAGAGAGTTATGATGGGAATTGCCAAATTCAACAATGAAAAACATCTAGACGAGAGTTTATTGGATGCAATTTTGGATAAAGAACATCAAATTCTGATTGAGTCGTCCGGCAAGAAGCACTATCACTTCCTACATCTATTCTACACGTGGAAGTTTACCACTTACACGGTTGTAATTGCGTTTAGCTTGTAAGTTTCATTTTTGGAAGTTCCAAAATCATACTGTAGCGGGCGTAGTTATTCGTCTAGCTATTTCCAACACGTCGATGTCAGTGTCCCTTTCGTTTCTACCTGAAGGACATTGATTTTCTAGTAAACTTCGATGCACTAATGCGCTTTGGTGCGGGCAAATGTCACTTTAAGGTGCCACAGAGACGATGGTGAAATTAAATCGCATGTTTCACTCTGTTCTTTTCAGTATGGTAACCAGCGTCGTGAACTACGGCCTTCTCTTTAATATGGAAAAGGTCTCAGGTTCAATCTACTGGAATTCCGCTATTATCGGTATTCTTCGTTACATTATCAACTTGTCCGCTGGCCTACTCGACTACAAAGTACAATGGATCGGCCGAAAAGCGATGCATTTGGGCGCTTTCCTGTCTATTGTCTTCTGCACACTCTTCATTGTGGCTATTAACATGATGGGTAGGTTACGATAGTGAAGCTATTGATTTCAAAAACGTTTTAGGCGAACAATACGATTTAGCGTTCTACTCACGCATTGCCATCCTCGCAGTTTCTGCTGTCATCAGTCAGATTTACATTACAAACGGAGTGTGTACAAACGAATTGTTCCCCACTTCGATCAGAAATCTCGCTTACGCATTTTCGCAGTTGAGCAGTCGATTCGGCGTTGTCGTCTCACCGCAGCTTTTCTACCTGGTTAGTTGTAGCTCATGTCAAATCACACTGGCGCAACATCTCGTTTGCGTTGAAAGCGCGGAACGCTTTTTCAACGGGAAATGTCAATTTGCGAATTTTGCAAAGCATAAATCTATCTTTCTTTATCTGTCAATTTGATGCAAATTTAACAAATGACAATTGAGAAACATAGATTTCAATTGAGTGTTTTCTTGGGCATATTTTTCATTGCTGGAAGCAGCCTGAGGCCGCCATCGTGGCACCGAACAGCTTGTAAAACACAAAAGTAGGCACCAAAACCACCCTAAACAACAGTCACTTTGAAAATTCAGTTTAAACGGGCAAACTGTACCATTTAACGTTCGGCGGCTTGATTTTGATACTAGGCCTCAATGCGGTAAATTGTGATTTTAGGCTGATTTCTGGACTCCTCTCCCCTACTTCACTATGAGTCTTCTCGCAGCGTTGGATATTATCTTGTTCGAGTGTCTAATTCCTGAAACGAAAGGGCATCCGTTGATTGACCACATGCCTGGACCAGAAGAGCGGATTTTTGCAAATAAGAAGTACAGGAAAGTGTTGAAAAGTGATGGAGAGAAGATGTTGATTTGAGAGACGAGTCATTTGTAAATATATGTAGTTACGAATACAACAGAGAAGTAACTCGGGAACCCCTCGAACTGTTCAATGCCGTGTAAAACAAAATTCGGAAACGAACACAACGGTCGTGTATGTCAGACTGCCCAGGCGAATTCAACCAGCTAATCGTGTTCGAATCACAAAAAAACGAGCGGATCTGTTTGGACACTTAAGTACAGTTGCGCAAACTCAATTATAGGATTGCACATTACGACTGAACCCATTGTTGCGGATTGTTCGTCCTTTTTCTAAGCTGAATATTTTAGTTACACTCCCTACTTTTAAAAAAATTAGTTCCGTCAGAGAACAAGTTTTGTTAATGACGCTAAAAAAATTCAGCTGTTGAAAGTACATTTGTGCCTTTATACTTGTGAAAGGCGCGATGTAATGTTTCTATCGCATCGCGCAAGGTCACCAGACGAACCACTCAAAAAATCTTTGAACCCCCTTCTTTTGCTAAGCTAACGGCTTCCAAAACCGCATGTTACTCGGTCAAGTCTAAGACAATCTCTTACTTGCGTCTAGTCAATCTCGCAAGCTTCCATTTCACGTTCCAGACCTTTCAGATACTCATTTTAACAAAGCCAAAAACAGAAATTGACATTTTTTAATTGTGATTTCCGCGAGAAGATCTCAATGATTAATCGCGCTCTCAGTCGCCGTCTGCAACCCTTACATTAGTTGACAAACTCCCGCAAGCAGTCAGTCTTCAATTCTTCGCAATGGAGTCAGCGCGATTGGATGATCTCACGAAACTGGGAAGATATTCGATGCTGCTATGTCTCTTCGCGGAACTCGTGGTATTCAACCAACTGGGCAATATGCTCTACATGGTCTACGCTGGTAAATCGCCAAAACTTCTCTGTGCCCTCTGTTGAAAGAGCTTATTTAGGAAGTGAGCCATCGATTGTAGCATGTGGAGAGCATGATCTAACTCATCTCGCAGCTGCAGACGTCTGTCACCGCGTCGCTGAGCTTCAAGCTAACAATTCCTGTGAGCTTCAGTTCGATGTTCAATTTGAGTCGATCAACTACGAGTGGCGCTATCTCTGTGCCTCTTCAAAAGAGGTTAAAAACAGCATTTCGATTCAGATGGTCGGAGTAATGCTCGGATCAATGCTGTTTGGCCAAATGAGCGACATGTGGGGTCGAAAACCGGTTTGTATTCGTCTCGAAATCCACAAAATAGCCAAATGTTTGTGTTCAGGCGTTGTTAATCTGCCTCTTCAGTTGCTCGATCCTCTCTTCCGCCTCTTCGTTCACTCCAAACCTATTCATGTTTACCGTATGCCGCTTCTTCATTGGCGTCTTCAATGGTGGTCAGATTGTGTAGGCAGCTTAATCAAAGATTACCTATCGCAACGCTTTCCAGAGTTTTCCTCGTCTACATGATTGAAAATCTACCCAAAAAGCATCGACTCTGGATAAACGCGGTAATCACGTGGTCGCCGAACATGGCTCCCTTTGCGGTCGTCGTCTACTACTCTGCAAACTGGAGGACTTTGGCTCAAGTGCTGAGCGTGACATCATTTCCCGTCTTCCTATTCTGCTTGTAAGTCGTCTCGCGTCAAAGTCATTTTTTGGTGTTTGTGGTTCCAAATGGGACTGATTTCGCGCCAAATTCCGCTATTGTGACACCGTCGACATTTCCCACTGGTCTCACAACGGGCACACACGGCATGCCCTTTACAAACCGTCAAACCGACTCTTTCTTGCAGTTTTCTGTACGAAAGTCCGCGCTTCTTAATCCAGAAAGGCAGAACGGCCGACGCAAAGAGGGTGCTGTTGGGGATCTCCAAGTTTAACGGAATCGAACTCGATGAGGCCTCGTTGGACGCTACGCTGAAGAGAGAAAGCCAAATTCTGGCCGAGTCATCGAGAAAAAAGCACTATCACTTTGGCCATCTCTTCTACACGTGGAAATTCACCACCTACACGTTGGTTTTGGCCTTTAGTTTGTATGTTCCTACATAACAAAAGAGTCATAACCCTCAACGTTCAGCATGGTGACCAGTACCATCAACTACGGACTCCTCTACAACATGGAAAAGGTCTCAGGCTCAATCTACTGGAATTCTGCACTAATAGGCACTTCCGTTACCTCGTGAATCTCCTCTGCGCCGCTCTCGACTACAAGGTTGAGTGGTTTGGTCGCAAAGTCATCCACGCAATGACGATCATTCCTGTAGTCCTTTTCATGAGTTTCGTTGTCGTTTTGGAATTGATAGGTAGACAGCGAATTTTCCTGCCACCCCTGCTGGCCCGCTCATTCAGGACTCCAACAAGAACTCGCATTCTACACCAGAATCGCGCTTTGGGAGTTTCTTCTGTGGTCAGTCAATCTTTCATCACAAACGGCGTCTGCTCCAACGAATTGTTCCCCACACCGGTGAGAAACCTCGCATACGCGTTTTCACAGCTGATCAGTCGCTCGGAGTCGTCTTCTCGCCTCAGATCTTCTATCTGGTACGCTGCATGCCGAAGTATAGTAGTGAACGAGCCTTTTAGGCCGATTTCTGGTCACCTTTGCCTTACTTGGCAATGGCAGCCCTCTCTGCGGCTGATCTCGTACTCTTCGAATTCCTTATACCAGAAACCAAAGGACAACCGTTGAACGATCGCATGCCCAAACCAGAAGAACGAATTTTTACAAGAATTGTAAGAACATGAGATATCACTAAACTAAGAACTTCGGAATTCCGGACTTCCGCTTTGTGCGACAGATGACTTTGTTACAAGTCAGGTAAAGGAGATGAGATGAGATCGCAGCACCGGAAACAGAGAAAAACAGCAGTCCGAGAAGGAGGGAGAAATGACCTAAAAGTGATGTGATAAGTTCACGAATACAAGAAACTCACTTTTCTTGGCTTCTCCATTTTGTTTAAGCATTGCTTGGTCGGTCCTATTTAGCTTGATGCTCAAATTTGGTGGTTCCGTCTCTTCAATCGTTGACAAAACTAAATATACGGTTTTATTAGTCCTTTCCCCACAAATTTCAGCACCCGACAGATCAGCAATTTAAAAAGGCCTGTACACAAACGGTCTATCTCAAAAGCCTCTCAAGTACTCTTCAGTACTCATCTGACGACCTCCCTAGCAAGAACATGAACTTACGAGTAGGTACAGTTGATTCCTTTGATTCCTGGTTTGACTCCAAATCCCAAGAAGTTGAAAAGTTTATTATGGTTAATTCCATGTAAGAAGTTGCTAGAAATAGAACAGCTTCAAATTAATTCAAATGTAATGTGCTATCTTACCAGTAGAATGGGTCGATTTTTCGGTTGATGATGCACTGTTTGTCGCGTTCGAAGTCTGGTGATGGGGCAAAACGCTCTTGCTCTGCTCCGGGCGATTGGTGCTCTTCGAAGATGAGACCGTCTTCACCGTGATTGCTAAAATTGATTCATAATGTGCAAAAATTAAAAGGAAAAGCTTACG
>MQUG01000405.1:0-16653 GCA_007213375.1 Steinernema feltiae | reverse complement strand
CACGAACGTCGTCTGGATAATGGCCACGAAGTGATTGCTTCATATCGTTCTCTCCTGACCACGAAGAACAAATGCCCTCCGATACTGAATCTCACGACAGTCTACAACGGAAGGATTCCGATTAACTTGTTAGACGGACCGAAAACACTACTCTTTGACGAAGCGGACATGGATTGCTACTATCTTCGCTCTTTCAAAACCAAGTTAGTTTTCTGATCTACTGAATCCATTTCTAATTTGTTGAATTTAGGAAGTCGTGTCTCCTTGCCTACGGACCAGCGCAATTGTTTGACAGCGTGCAAATTTCACCAAATATGCCTGTTACCACTCCGATTCCACCGCTCCCTTACCGTCAACGTCCCTTAAGCGACCCACAATGCATCGTCACCGATGACGACATCGCCGACCACTTCGATGTTTTCGAGTGGTACGGTGGGTGTCTCTTCCGTCTCCCCGAGATGCCGCGAAGACAGGATTTGCCGGAAGGATACGATGAAGCTGGTGAGAATTTCCACATTTCTCGGAACGCTTAGTGATTGTCCCGTATTTTAGACTGCTACGCGAGGAATGACAAGTACGGTGTTCGTCGCGCACACTTCATTCAGTCCCCGTACCATGAGAATAAGCTGATGATGTGGCCGAATACGGTCTTGGAAATGAAACGGAGAACGGACAATGGTGTACACGCCCAACATCGGGCATCATATATGAGAATCCCTCATAGTAAGCACTGCATATGCCCTTCACATTTGTAAATATGGATTTTGATTTTAGCAAGGTCCCCACAGTGCTTCCGCACATGTTTACGAAACCCGATCATGAATGGGATCGCTACAGAATTACTGACTTGTACGCTGTTGACCTTGCCCTTACCAAAACCAATGATGATGCCGATCACGTCTTTGTTCTGAAGGAAGGAGAGCTTTGGGAACATCTTCGCCTTCACCCTTAGACGGTCGCCAACGAATCCGAAGCTCTTGTTCAAAATTATCCTGTCGACGAGGAGTACCGTAATTTCAGAGTAAGTCGATCATCTCTTAACTGTTCTTATGAACTCGTTTAGAACAAAGACGTCAACCACATCCGCAATCTTCGGAAGCGATACGACTATTTGAACTCAGATCCAGTGCGGAAGCCGTATAGCGTCGTGGGAAGTTGGGCTGTGCGATATGCTGATCCGAAGCTGACTGACACCGCAAGCAACTACCTGGTCATCATCAAGGAGCCTAAGTGCACCCCGATGCACTACAGACTCTACGGCCGGAAAGTTTTTCTTGCGCCAAGGATGACCACCACTACAACGCCGCGGCCTCCTGGAGATATGGAGAAGATTTTGGAGATGGCCAGACGACAGAAGATCATTAAGGAAATCCGAAAGAAACAAGCCGAAGCTGAGGGGATTCACCCGTTCATCGTGGTGGTAACGCTGTTCTCAACTCTTACCCCAATGCTCGTCATCGCCTACCTCTTGTACCTCTGGGAGCGTCGACAGCAGAGACGCGCCGAAGAAGGCTATGTAAATGATGACCGTGAGGCGATGGAGGATTGCTGGTGCGTTGTGATGTTCGACTTGTGATGCCGAAGAGATCATTAATGCCGAATTTTGTTGCCTAACCTGTGTTGTCTAACTATTGCTGTTTAATTCTTTGCTCACTCCCCCACCCGTAACATAAACTCTTTCCCAACCCACAATACTGTTTTCGTTATTATTTTCAGTTGGAATTGCGAGTCGCGGTCGCGGTGCACATTTCCTGGTCGTTTTCCGTGATGTTTAGGAGATGGAAACGCAGTGCAGTGGGTTTTTCAACCTCCAGGAGAACGCTTTGCCGGAAGGAGTCTGTTCGAGTAGGAAATATCACACGTTCGCATGGCAAGTCAGGAGAATTGAAACGAGATGAGTTTCAAGCGATTTTTCCCCGTTTCCCCGAGGATTCAGATGGCGAAGAAGAAGCCTCCACTGCAACCCCAGCGGCCGCCACAACATCCGATATTCCTGGACCCGAAAAGCGGAGAAATCACGCTGCGGATCCACGCAAAGCCGGGAGCGAAGATCAGCGCGATCACCGACGTCGGCGAGACGGAGATCGGAGTGGCGATCGCGGCGCCGCCTCGCGACGGACAAGCGAACGAGGAGCTCATCGGGAGCGTGGCCAAGTTCCTCGGCCTCCGGAAGTCATCAACACGGAGCGCTCTACAGCCTCGAGGACATTCGTCAGAAGCTCATTCAGTGCGCGGAGCAGCGATAGCGGATGCTTTGTTCTGTAGATTAGTGTTCAGGTCATAAACCGGGTTAAATGAAGTGGAATTGTTGCATAATAAGTTGCAAAATAAATGTTGCAAATGCGCTCGCGTGAGCGCGCCTTTCGGGAGCTTCTTGGCCTCGAGCTGTCGCTGCGCGTCCCAATGAAGACACCTCTAAGGGAGAAGTGAAGTCGAGCGAAACAAAGTCGATTAGTGGATTGTTTTGTGGATTTTCTCTTCTTTTGGTGCTTCTTTTGGAAAATAATAACGAAAACAGTATTGTGGGTTGGGAAAGAGTTTATGTTACGGGGAGTGAGCAATGAATTAAACAGCAATGGTTAGACAACACGGGTTAGGCAACAAAATTTGGCATTAATGATCTCTTCGGCATCACAAGTCGAACATCACAACGCACCAGCAGTCCTCCACCGCCTCACGGTCATCATTTACATAGCCTTCTTCGGCGCGTCTCTGCTGTCGACGCTCCCAGAGGTACAAGAGGTAGGCGATGACGAGCATTGGGGTAAGAGTTGAGAACAGCGTTACCACCACGATGAACGGGTGAATCCCCTCAGCTTCGGCTTGTTTCTTTCGGATTTCCTTAATGATCTTCTGTCGTCTGGCCATCTCCATAATCTTCTCCATATCTCCAGGAGGCCGCGGCGTTGTAGTGGTGGTCATCCTTGGCGCAAGAAAAACTTTCCGGCCGTAGAGTCTGTAGTGCATCGGGGTGCACTTAGGCTCCTTGATGATGACCAGGTAGTTGCTTGCGGTGTCAGTCAGCTTCGGATCTGCATATCGCACAGCATAACTTCCCACGACGCTATACGGCTTCCGCACTGGATCTGAGTTCAAATAGTCGTATCGCTTCCGAAGATTGCGGGTGTGGTTGACGTCTTTGTTCTAAAAGAGTTCATAAGAACGGTTAAGAGATGATCGACTTACTCTGAAATTACGGTACTCCTCGTCGACAGGATAATTTTGAACAAGAGCTTCGGATTCGTTGGCGACCGTCCAAGGGTGAAGGCGAAGATGTTCCCAAAGCTCCCCTTCCTTCAGAACAAACACGTGGTCGGCATCATCATTGGTTCTGGTAAGGGCAAGGTCAACAGCGTACAAGTCAGTAATTCTGTAGCGATCCCATTCATGATCGGGTTTCGTAAACATGTGCGGAAGCACTGTGGGGACCTTGCTAAAATCAAAATTCATATTTACAAATATGAAAGGCATATGCAGTGCTTACTATTGAGGAATTCGCATATATGAAGCACCGATGTTACGATTGTAAACGATAGTACCGTTCTCCGTTTCATTGCCAAGACCGTATTCGGCCAACATCATCAGCCTATTCTCGTGGTAGGGCGACTGAACAAAGTGTGCGCGACGAACACCGTACTTGTCATTCCTCGCGTAGCAGTCTAAAATACGGGACAATCACTAAGCGTTCCGAGAGATTTGGAAATTCTCACCAGCTTCGTCGTATCCTTCCGGCAAATCCTGTCTTCTCGGCATCTCGGGGAGACGGAAGAGACACCCACCGTACCACTCGAAAACATCGAAGTGGTCGGCGATGTCGTCATCGGTGACAATGCATTGTGGGTCGCTTAAGGGACGTTGACGGTAAGGGAGCGGTGGAATCGGAGTGGTAACAGGCATATTTGGTGAAATTTGCACGCTGTCAAACAATTGCGCTGGTCCGTAGGCAAGGAGACACGACTTCCTAAATTCAACAAATTAGAAATGGATTCAATAGATCAGAAAACTAACTTGGTTTTGAAAGAGCGAAGGTAGTAGCAGTCCATGTCCGCTTCGTCAAAGAGTAGTGTTTTTGGTCCGTCTAACAAGTTAATCGGAATCCTTCCGTTGTACACTGTCGTGAGATTCCGTATCGGAGGGCATTTGTTCTTCGTGGTCAGGAGAGAACGATAAGAAGCAACCACTTCGTGGCCATTATACAGACGACGTTCGTGGCATAAAGGGCGGGAAGGAGGGTGGACCTCGCCAACGGGTTGTTTAATCTCACGCTAAAAACAGCCTACAGGAAGGAAAAACTAAACAACTTACACATGGGTGCATATTGCTATCTACCAACTTCATTTTTTCGCGAACTTCTCTGACTGCTTTACCGTTCACAAACAACTTGTTGTTGGAAACGAATGAATCAAAATTATCGAGAGCAAATGAAACTGGAAGATCGTCGGCGGTGGTGATGTCGATTCCTTCGCCGGGTATATCATGGATTTCCATCCAAACCGTTCTAAACTTGATCCCGTTAAAAACGAGTGCATGGTGCTTGTACTCACGTTCTATTAATGGCATTGTATTTGACCGGACGGGGGATAGGCTTGCCAATGCTGAACGTTCCGTCCTTCGGGTAATAAATGCTGCGGATACCATGCTGGAGTATGATGAGACGACCGCCTTGATCTTGGTGCAGACGCATCAATGGTTCAAATTCTGAACATTATTATTATTATCAAAACATGCCATGAAATCGCAAACCGAATTCATCTTTAAATGTGATGGTGGCGTTGTGCAGATCGGGATCTTTGGAATCATTGAAGAATAGTTTCGTCAAGTCAATCGGGAAACGGATCACATTCTGCTTCTCGCCCTTGTGATCGGGTGCGTAATTGAAGATATGTCCGCCTACGTAGCCAAGGATCCGAAGAAATTCCACACCGGGAAATCCCCTTTCGTGCAAGGTACTATAGTAGAAGTAATTCCTATTGCACAAAGGAACCTTCTCATCTGAACACGGAGCATGAAGCAAAGAGCGGAGCGCGAGTCAAACACAAACCTGGAACAGACGAGTCCGAGCCGCAACAGACGAGGAGAAGCGACAAAGAGAGGAGCAGAGGAACGACGGAGCAGCGGAGTACAGCTGAGTGAGCCATCGCGACTGGAACAAGAACTTGAAATCCGCAAGCACGACTGCGAGCGGGAGACCTCAGGAGATCAACAAAAGAGAATGGCGTCGCGATCGCTTTATATACACGTGTTCGGATGTCTCGTCGCGATTGAGACTGGTGAGTTGTCGCCAATTGAAATTCAAATGCAAAGTGAGACGTTGACGTTTCTCCCACGTTCGGTCAGTCTGACGACACGCGGTTCGCGCGACTCACGACCAGTCGACCGATTTGCATCCGCCGCGAGAAGTCGGTTCCCTCAGTTTCTCCTGTAGCCCGATGACTCACATGATGCTGTTCAAGATGCTGCTCCTCATGCTGATCGCCGTGATCGTCCTACGCGAAGCTGCGAGTGGTGAGTTCTTGATTCTCGTCGTTTCTCTTCATTTCGATTATTTTGCAGCGCGGCCAGCCTGCACTGCCAAGGACATGGAGGGCCTGCGAGTTGTTGGCTACGCTTTCAAACGCGTCTTTCGTTTCACCGACTATAGCGAAGTGATCGACTTGGAGACAGTGTTGCGAAAGATTTTGAAGTTCAGGACTGATTTGACTCCTGGAGGTAACGTAAGCTGTTTTCTGACTGTGGGATTCCTGCGATTTGTTTAGACGTTGGCCCACTAATTCACCTGCACCAGGGTTTTGACCACAGATTGGTGGTACTTCGATATGGCGAACATTTAACGAATTCCAGCTATGGTGGCCTAAATTTAAGAGACGAAGTGAAATACTACCCCTGGGTCTACCTTCTTGTATTGGACGACGCGTCAGTTGATGTTGTTGTCATTATTGTCACTTACGAGATATAATTTTAGGTCCGTTGATGTCACAAACAAGATCAAAATGAGAGAGGGATGTAGTATGTGTGGTGAATACCGCGACGCAAAATTCAAGAATTTTTCTTCTCTTATTTACGACGACCGCGTATACTTCCAAGGCGGAGTTACAAACATAAGACGTTTTAACTTTACTCTGAAGGCGAGGGATCTTTGTGTGAGTTGTGGTCGGTTAACTCAAGGATTAAGCTTGATTTTTAGCCAGAGATGCAGTTCCCTGTTATCGACATTGCCGTCGATCCGCCCGTATGTATCAACAGAGTCCTCAAAGAATCCACCACAGGCAACTCCGCCGAAGACGAATGGATTGTATCGTTAGTTAATGGGATTCGAACTACGCGCTCTGAAAACCCGATGCTTTGCTACCAACCAGGAGGTGAAGGTGATAACTACGTAGAGACCAGCGATGGTGAAGTTATTATTCCCAACCACGATAACTACTGCTACTTCCTCAAGAAACCAGGGATGGAGTAAGCGTTGTGCCGATCATTGCTTTAATCAGGTTGTTGTCTTCAGCACGCCTTGCAAATTCGCATATCGGAAGCAAATACATGTTTTCTGATGTGCAGTTGGAGCCGGCGGATCCCGTTCGGATGGCAATGAAGATTTCTTCCACCGCAGCCACGCCCACTACGACTGGACCAGCAGTTGATCCCAAACCTGATGAGCCGAAAGCCAAGGAAGAACCCAACTCAAGCGAAATGTCGTGCAATTCTTGGCTTCTTTACGGTTTCCTGTTGATTGTGATTTCTCAAGGTCTTTAGTTCTTCCCCAGTGATTATAAATTAATTTTGTGTGTCGAGTTGATCACGTTGGTGTCATGTGCTCCTTGAAAGCTGAAATACTTATTTTGGCACTTCTTCGTGGTGTGAGTTGTACAAGGTTGCACCCAATGCGGCTTGTAGTATTTTCAATGTTTCATGATCACTAATGCGGTATTGCATTCGACAGATCATTGCGGTCAGAGAAGTTGGCGTTTTTCGCACGTTCGGTGAGTCTGACGACACGCGGTTCGCGCGACTCACGACCAGTCGACCGATTTGCATCCGCCGCGAGAAGTCGGTTCCCTCAGCTCCAGTTTCCTGTTGACCGATGACGCAGATGACGCCGTTCAAGATGCTGCTCCTCCTGCTGATCGCCGTGATCGTCCTGCGCGAAGCTGCGAGTGGTGAGTTCTTGATTCTCGTCGTTTCTCTTCATTTCGATGATTTTGTAGCGCGGCCAGACTGCACCGCCAAGGACATGGAGGGCCTGCGAGTTGTTGGCTACGCTTTCGAACGCGTCTTTCGTTTCACCGACTATAGCGAAGTGATCGACTTGGAGACAGTGTTGCGAAAGATTTTGAAGTTCAGGGCTGATTTGATTCGTGATGGTAAGGTAAAATGTTTTCTGACTGTGGAATTAAAATGATTTGTTTAGACGTTGGTCATCTAATTCATCTGCACCAGGGTTTTGACCACAGATTGATGGTTCTTCGATATGGCGAGCATTTAACGAATTCGAGCCGTGGGCGAAAGTTAAGAGACGAATTGGACTACTACCCCCGGATCTACCTAACTGTACTGGACGACGCGTCAGTTGATGTTGGAACATCATGTCACTCTCGATTTGTTCGAAACATTCGAGCGAGAGCGGCCGACCACTCGTTCACTGGGAAGATCGATAATCCCTGATAATCCAAGACTGATTTGAACAACTAGAATGGGACAATCTTCAGCTCAATTCGGACTTGACCAGAACCACCCGAACGCGGTGGCAAGTAGAACGAATGTAGAGGTTCAAGGAAACAGGGAAATCGTCGCTTTCAAAGTGGTCATCAGCGCTGCCATGTTCACGATTGGTTTCCAGATCATTGCGCATTCCCGAGGTTCAGAATCGCAAAATTACGAGCACTCCGATGGGCACAGTGGAATTAAGAAAACTCACGATTCACGCACAACAACCGAACTCTGCCACACGACGGCCGCACTTATGATGGAGAACGCAAGCAGTTCGGTCCTCGCCGTCAAGCAAATGGTGTCGCAGAACGCGTGGAAGCCGCGCAGCAGAACGACCGCCGAGGACGCCGAGGACCTTCATTTCTTCCTCTTCGACAAAAGCAAAAGATTTTCCCGGTCTTCTCAACAAAATCACCCCGACGGAGGAGCCGGGATTCTGTCCGCTCTACAGTGACCTTTGCAGTAGGAGCCGGAGAGAGCTGCATCAAAACGCAGCCAGAAGACCTTCGAGGGCAGAGCGGCGCACGAAGAGAAGCTCAGGAACGAGATGGATTCGAACCGCGTGATGAGGAACGTCGGACTCATCGTGCAACTCTGCCGCCACCGCCTCCTCAACCTCCGCATCCTCAACTTGTGCCTCGCCACGCTTCTCAAGGCGGGCGACGCCAGCGTCAGCTAGTGCGCCACCAAGATGATCGCCGACGTCGGGAAACATTGGGACGCGCAACGTCAGCTCGAGACCAAGAAGCTCCCGAAAGGCGCGCTCACGCGAGCGCATGACCTATTCAATCAAGCTACGTCAGCTTCCCGCAGCAGAAGGCCGGCGGCTTCTCGAGCAGACTCGACTTGGTGGAGCTGCAGAGAAACCAATGAGAGGCGAGGGCGTCGCAGAAGGCACCCAAGAAGAACGCGTCGCGCAACGGAAACGACAGTCGCCGTGGTTGAAATTTCACTCAAAAATTTCTCAAAAGTTGAAATTTCTCAGCACAGACTGACGCGTAACGTCGTTTTTTCAACTTTAGACTTGGAATTTTGATGTTTAGCGATGACTGTGACAGTTTTAGAGTAAACTACACCTGCGCCGCCTATAATGCCAGTTCTGTAATGCGTGTAATGCCAGTGTAGGTCTTAATCTGCTCAGAAATGTCATGATTGTGATTTCGAAGGCAAACTGAATGCCGACAGATGCTGAAGGAGCGCAACAGTCAAGTTTGATGGATTACGTATATAAACGTCCAACTTGAAAAAGCTATTGGAAGCAATTTCCTGATTCACGTCGAGACCCGACTTATGGACAATTTGAGAAACGTTCAGATTTCTCTGCAAAGATTGCGTAAAGTCGGTTTTTCAACTTGGAATTTTGATATTTAGCGAATTGTATTCTCAACTTGTGCCTCGCGACGCTTCTCAAGGCGGGCGACGCCAGCGTCAGCTAGTGCGCCACCAAGATGATCGCCGACGTCGGGAAACATTGGGACGCGCAGCGACAGCTCGAGATCAAGAAGCTCCCGAAAGGCGCGCTCACGCGAGCGCATTTGCAACATTTATTTTGCAACTTATTATGCAACAATTCCACTTCATTTAACCCGGTTTATGACCTGAACACTAATCTACAGAACAAAGCATCCGCTATCGCTGCTCCGCGCACTGAATGAGCTTCTGACGAATGTCCTCGAGGCTGTAGAGCGCTCCGTGTTGATCTTCCGAATCTTCGATCGATCGTGCTCCCGATGAGCTCCTCGTTCGCTTGTCCGTCGCGAGGCGGCGCCGCGATCGCCACTCCGATCTCCGTCTCGCCGACGTCGGTGATCGCGCTGATCTTCGCTCCCGGCTTTGCGTGGATCCGCAGCGTGATTTCTCCGCTTTTCGGGTCCAGGAATATCGGATGTTGTGGCGGCCGCTGGGGTTGCAGTGGAGGCTTCTTCTTCGCCATCTGAATCCTCGGGGAAACGTGGAAAAATCGCCTGAAACTCATCTCGTTTCAATTCTCCTGACTTGCCATGCGAACGTGTGATATTTCCTACTCGAACAGACCTCCTTCCGGCAACGAGTTCTCTTGTTTCCCGGAGGTTGAAAATCCCACTGCACTGCGTTTCCATCTCCTAAACATCACGGAAAACGACCAGGAAATGTGCACCGCGACCACGGCTCGCAATTCCAAGTGAAAATAATAACGAAAACAGTATTGTGGGTTGGGAAAGAGTTTATGTTACGGGTGGGGGAGTGAGCAATGAATTAAAGAGCAATAGTTAGACAACACGGGTTAGGCAACAAAATTCGGCATTAATGATCTCTTCGGCATCACAAGTCGAACATCACCACGCACCAGCAGTCCTCCACCGCCTCGCGGTCATCATTTACGTAGCCTTCTTCGGCGCGTCTCTGCTGTCGACGCTCCCAGAGGTACAAGAGGTAGGCGATAACGAGCATTGGGGTAAGAGTTGAGAACAGCGTTACCACCACGATGAACGGGTGAATCCCCTCAGCTTCGGCTTGTTTCTTTCGGATTTCCATTATGATTTTCTGTCGTCTGGCCATCTCCATAATCTTCTCCATATCTCCAGGAGGCCGCGGCGTTGTAGTGGTGGTCATCCTTGGCGCAAGAAAAACTTTCCGGCCGTAGAGTCTGTAGTGCATCGGGGTGCACTTAGGCTCCTTGATGATGACCAGGTAGTTGCTTGCGGTATCAGTCAGCTTCGGATCTGCATATCGCACAGCATAACTTCCCACGACGCTATACGGCTTCCGCACTGGATCTGAGTTCAAATAGTCGTATCGCTTCCGAAGATTGAGGATATGGTTGACGTCTTTGTTCTAAAAGAGTTCATAAGAACAGTTAAGAGATGATCGACTTACTCTGAAATTACGGTGCTCCTCGTCGACAGGATAATTTTGAACAAGAGCTTCGGATTCGTTGGCGACCGTCCATGGGTGAAGGCGAAGATGTTCCCAAAGCTCCCCTTCCTTCAGAACAAAGACGTGATCGGCATCATCATTGGTTCTGGTAAGGGCAAGGTCAACACCGTATAAATCAGCAATTCTGTAGTGATCCCATTCATGATCGGGTTTCGTAAACATGTGCGGAAGCACTGTGGGGACCTTGCTAAAATTACGAAATTCAGAATTACAAATATGAAAGGCGTATGCAGTGCTTACTAGTGAGGAATTTTCAGATATGAAGCACCGATGTTGCGCTTGTAAACCATCGTCCCGTTCTCCGTTTCATTTCCAAGACCGTATTCGGCCAACATCATCAGCTTATTCTCATGGTACGGGGACTGAATGAAGTGTGCGCGACGAACACCGTACTTGTCATTCCTCGGGTAGCAGTCTAAAATACGGGACAATCACTAAGCGTTCCGAGAAATGTGGAAATTCTCACCAGCTTCATCGTATCCTTCCGGCAAATCCTGTCTTCGCGGCATCTCGGGGAGACGGAACAGACACCCACCATACCACTCGAAAACATCGAAGTGGTCGGCGATGTCGTCATCGGTCACGATGCATTGCGGATCACTTAATGGTCGTTGACGGTAGGGAAGCGGAGGAATCGGAGTGGTAACGGGCATGTTTGGGGAAATCTGCACACCGTCAAACAATTGCGCTGGTCCGTAGGCAAGGAGGCACGACTTCCTAAATTCAAAAAATTAGAAATGGATTCAGTAGATCAGAAAACTAACTTAGTTTTGAACGAGCGTAGATAGTAGCAGTCCATGTCTGCTTCGTCAAAGAGAAGTGTTTTCGGTCCGTTCAACAAGTTAATCGGGATGTTTCCGTTGTACGCTGTGGTGAGATTCAGTATCGGAGGGCATTTGTTCTTCGTGGTCAGTAGAGAACGATATGAAGCAATCACTTCGTGGCCATTATCCAGACGACGTTCGTGGCATAAAGGGCGTGAAGGAGGGTGGACCTCGCCAACAGGTTGTTTAAACTCACTCTAAAAACAGCCTACAATAAAGAAAAACTAAACAACTTACACATGGATGCATATTACTATCGACCAACTTCAATTTTCCTTCAAAATCTTGCACTATCTGGCTGTTTACAAACAAGGTCGCGTTGAAAACGAATGAATCGAAATCGTCGAGAGGGAATGAAACGCGGCGATTGTCAATGGTGGTGATCCTCTTCCCTGCACCGGGTATATCATGTATTTCCATCCAGACCGTTCTAGACTTAATCCCGTTAAAAACGAGTGCACGAGGCATATACTCACGTTCTATTAATGACGTTGTATTTGACCGGACTGGGATGGGCTTGCCAATGCTGAACGTTCCGTCCGTCGGGAAAGAGATGCTGCGGACACCATGCTGAAGTATGATGAGACGGCTATATTGATCTTGGTGCAGACGCATCAGTGGTGCAAACTCTGAACATTAAACATTATTAGCAAAAATCCCATGAAATCAAAGCAAACCAAATTCATTGTCGAATGTGACGGTGGCGTTGTGCAGATCGGGATCTCTGGAATCGTCGAAGAACAGCTTGGTGAGATCAATTGGGAAACGGATCACATTCTGCTTCTCGCCCTTGTGATCGGGTGCGTAATTGAAGATATGTCCGCCCACGTAGCCAAGGATCCGAAGAAATTCCACACCGGGAAATCCCCTTTCGTGCAATGTACTATAGTAAAAATAATTCCTGTTGCACAAAGGAACCTTCTCATCTGAACACGGAGCATGAAGCAAAGAGCGGAGCGCGAGTCAAACACAAACCTGGAACCGACGAGTCCGAGTTGCAACAGACGAGGAGAAGCGACAAAGAGACGAGCACAGGAAGGACGGAGTAGTGGAGCACAGCTGCGGGAGCCATCGCGACTGGAACAAGAACTTGTAATCCGCAAGCAGGACTGCGAGCGGGAGACCTCTAGAGATCAACAAAGGAGAATGGCGTCGCGATCGCTTTATATACACGTGTTCGGATGTCTCGTCGCGATTGAGACTGGTGAGTTGTCGCCAATTGAAATTCAAATGCAAAACGAGACGTTGGCATTTTTCGCACGTTCGGTCAGTCTGGCGACACGAGGTTCACGCGACTCGCAATCAGTCGACCGATTTTCAGCCGCCGCGAGAAGTCGTTTCCCTCAGCTCCAGTTTTCTGTTGACCGATGACTCACATGACGCCGTTCAAGATGCTGCTCCTCCTGCTGGTCGCCGTGATTGTCCTACGCGAAGCTGCGAGTGGTGAGTGCCTGATTCTCGAAGTTTCTCTTCATTTCGATGATTTTGTAGCGCGGCCAGACTGCACCGCCAAGGACATGGAAGGCCTGCGAGTTGTTGGCTACGCGTTCAAACGCGTCTTTCGATTCACGGACTACACAGAAATGATAGACTTGTACGTGGAGTTTCGAAAGATTGTGGATTTCTGGGCGGATTTGATTCGTGATGGTCAGGTAAACTGTTTTCTGGCTGTGGAATTAAAATGGTTTGTTTAGACGTTGGTCATCTAATTCATCTGCACCAGGGTTTTGACCACAGATTGATGGTACTTTGGTATGGCGAGCATTCAACGAATTCGAGCCGTGGGCGAAAGTTAAGAGACGAATTGGAATACTACCCCTGGGTCTACCTAACTGTATTGGACGAGGCGTCAGTTGATGTTGTTGTCCGTATTGTCACTTACGATATTAATTTTAGATCCGTTGATGTCAGAAACAAGGTCAAAACGAAAGTGGGATGTCATAATTGTGGTGAACACAGCAACGCAGAAGCCAAGGACTTTTATTCTTTTGTTTACGACGATCGCATATACTTTGAAGACGCAGTTGTTAACACGAGACCTTTTAATTTTACGCCGAACGCGAGGGATCTTTGTGTGAGTTGTGCTCAGGAAAATAAGGATTAGAGCTTGATTTTTAGCCAGAGATGCAGTTTCCTGTTATCGACATTGCCGTCGACCCGCCCGTATGTATCAATCGAGTTCTCAAAGAATCCACCACAGGCAACTCCGCAGAAGAAGAATGGATTGTATCGTTAGTCAATGGGATTCGAACTACGCGCTCTGAAAACCCGATGCTTTGCTACCAAGGAGGCGAAGGTGATAGTTACGTAGAGACTAGCAATGGTGAAGTTGGTCTTCCCAACCACGATAACTACTGCTACTTCCTCAAGAAACCAGGGATGGAGTAAGCGTTGTGGCGATCATTGCGATAATCAGGTTGTTGTCTTCAGCACGCCTTGCAAATTCGCATACGGAAGCAAATACATGTTTTCTGATGTGCAGGTGGAGCCGGCGGATCCCGTTCGGATGGCGATGAAGACTTCTTCGACCGCAGCCACGCCCACTACGACTGGACAAGCAGTTGATCCCAATCCTGAAGAGGCGAATGCCAAGGAAAAACCCAACTCAAGCGAAACGTCGAATACCTCTTGGCTTCTTTGCGGTCTCTTGTTGATTGTGATTTCTCAATGTCTTTAGTTCTTCCCCAGTGATTATAAATTAATTTTGAGTGTCGAGTTGATCACGTTGGTGTCATGCGTTGGTGTCATTGAAAGCTGAAATACTTATTTTGGCCCTTCTTCGTGGTGTGAGTTGTCCAAGGTTGCACCCAATGCGGCTTGTAGCTTCAATGTTTCACGTTCACTAATGCGATATTGCATTCGACAGATGTTGACCCGCGCTCCGCTCTTTGCTTCACGTTGGCTCCTCGGAAGCGCTCTACTTAGTTTACTTTGCCTAGCTTTCTGGCTGAAAGTCTTCATAACAAGTCTTCAATAGATTGTCAGTCGAGAATGGACGCGCTCACTGTGACGATGAATGCGTTCGCTTTGCGAAGCTCCAACTGGACTTTCGACGAGTTGAAAGTTTGCTTGTTTGTTGCTAGAAGTCTCTGACTTTGAAAATGGCTTCGTTTTTCTGGATTTTTTGTTGGAGCTCAGTTTGCTATCGTCTGTTGGCTGAATTCCGTGATTCCGTTACCCAGATGGTCACTTTCCCGGTCTGTCCGTCTTCGAACTCCCGCATTGACGTGAGTGAGCATGAGTGAGGTGATTCAATCGGGGCGACTGGAACAACAGCGTGTCACTCTCGATTTGTTCGAAACATTCGAGCGAGAGCGGCCGACCACTCGTTCACTGGGAAGATCGATAATCCGTAATCGATAATCGATAATATGGATATTGCTTTCCAAAAGGACGATTTGTTTGCGGTGATTTCCGTTTCCGATTTGAACAACTAGAACGGGACAATCTTCAGCTCAATTCGGACTCGACCAGAACCACCCGAACGCGGTGGCAAGTAGAACGAATGTAGAGTGCTCCTCTCCGAGAAACAATTCCATGGAGGCTGCCCTATCATCAATTCATTTCTTCCTCTTCGACAGCGATGGACGCGTCGACGTTCGTCTTTGGCTCGGAGGTTCAAGGAAACAGGGAAATCGTCTCTTTCAAAGTGGTCATCAGCGCTGCCATGTTCACGATTGGTTTCCAGATCATTGCGCATTCCCCCGAGGTTCAGAATCGCAAATTTACGCTCAGCTCAGCAATTCACGCACAACAACCAAACTCTGCCACACGACGCCGCATAGAGAACGTAGAGAACGCAAGCAGTTCGGTCCTCGCCGTCAAGCAAATGGGCGAATCTCGCCTCAGAATCGAAATGAAAAAACGCTGTCGGTCCCCAAACGTGCGCAGAACGCGTGGAAGCCGCGCAGCAGAACGACCGCCGAGGACGCAGTAGGAGCCGGAGAGAGCTGCATCAAAACGCTGTCAGAAGACCTTCGAGGGCAGAACGGCGCACGAAGAGAAGCTCACGAAGCTCCGGAAGGAAGGAGATCGACGCGGAGGATGACGCGAAGAGTCGACTGACGCTGGAGGAGAAGCTGCTGAAGACGAAGGCGAAGGAGCGTCGCCGCGTGATGAGGAACGTCGGACTCATCGTGCAACTCTGCCGCCACCGCCTCCTCAACCTCCGCATCCTCAACTTGTGCCTCGCGACGCTTCTCAAGGCGGGCGACAAGAGCGCCGTCGAGTGCGACATCAAGATGATCGCCGACTTCGGGAAGCACTGGGAAGCACGGCGACAGCTCGAAGCCAAGAAGCTCCCGATAGGAAGAAGAACTCTGTCAGCTGCTTTCCTTCTACCGAAACTCGTCGATTAACAGTATGTTCACTTCAGGAAAGCTCGGTCCAATTTGCGCCTTTTTGACGGAATTCCTGAAATCGGACATGTTGAAAGAAGTGAGGTTGCACTACGCCGACGTTTCCAGCGCTTTTCTCGAAGAAATCGAAGAAATCGCGCTGACGAAATCATTTAAAGTTCTGTCTTTCAAACCGCAGAAGTTCAAATTCCCTCGGACTTTCTTCGAAAAGCTGTTCGCGAGGCAATTCGATGGATCGTTCGGAACCTGCAGTTTTCTGTCCTTCTTTGATTTCAAGGTTGGCGATTTGAAGAATTTCCGAGAAGATCAGCAAATCAGCGCGTCAGATTCGTCGATTGAATGGAGACGAGTGGACGGCGTCGTTGTCACTCTCAAAAAGAACTTCAAAAAGGATGATATTCTTCGTGTTGAGTTCGCGTCGGCTAGAACGGAAATTGTTGAATAAACTCGGTTCACATGACTCTCCCATTAATTCCTTCAAACAATTCAAAATCTGGAGCAAATTCTTTCTCTGCTAGGAATCATAGAATGGTAATTCGGGCTGGTAAGTGCTGTCAAACCCAAAAGCAGCCCAAATATGCTAGTTTCGGGCGGCGCCCCAAGGGTCAGAGAGTGAGAAAAAGCCCCTCAATCGTGATGCTTCCTTCCTGCATTTCCGTACATCGTAACAATATTCAACGGTACACCTACAACAATAGCAAACGCAGCATGTAAATTCCTAACAATATAAAACAAGATATGAAGTTATTGCATATTGCCATCTCAAACCACAATGCACACCTTCTGGGGTGAGCTCTCCGTCCGGGTTCTCACTGAAATCGTCACCTCCTTCCGCAGCACCGAATCGATATCGA
>MQUG01000403.1:0-135831 GCA_007213375.1 Steinernema feltiae | reverse complement strand
CTTGCTCGATGTGTTGCACTCTCCGCATCCATCTCCTTCGCAGACGACCTTCGATGTGATCATGTTGATCACGTCGTCTCCCCCGCAGTCAAGAACGCTCTTGTAAATGGCCAGACTCTGCCCTGCTTCAGCATACGCTTCAAAATACTCGGCTTCAGGAACGGTGAGCAGCAGTGTTTGGTGAATGTTCTCCATCTGCGACACCTCGCTCAGCGTCCACTTCTGGAATTGTTCCTCCCAACTCTTCGCCATCATCGTTCCAACCCCATCGAAATTATGCGTCAATTCTCCGAGAAACGGTGAGACAGCTTTTCGTAGAGCTGAAATCGGAAATTTCAGCAAATATTCCAAACCTTATAATCCTACCATTTTGGTTGCTTTTGCAGAAATGCCGATTTCAGTTGCCAATGTCAGATTCATCGGTGTGCTATATTGGTTGAAAATCTCATCGACGCCTGTTCCGGTCTTCGGGATGCCCTTCGGAAGATTCAGATTTGGATTTTCCGCCGTTACGAGGACGTCTTTCAACGAGCAGCCGTGTTGAGGAACCTTTCCGTCTTCCCCAACTTGCACTTGATCGATTGGAGCGCAGACGATGTTCGATACGAGCAGGCACCGCTCGGCTTCGGGTTCGCGTTTGTGGAGGAATCGGTAATGAACTGAAATCGACGTCCGATGATGAAGTGCTGACACCCCACGCTTACCTGTATCGCCATCAATGTAGCTCAGACAACTTCCAGTAAATTCCTCCGACTCCGTCCGCGCCTTCATCATCGCGCTATCATCCACTCGCAAACAGTTCTTCCCGACATTGTCGTATGTCGTTGAGTCGGCCACTTTGACATCCTTCGCGTTGTAGCACTCGAATTCCACCTTGATCGCTTTGGTCACATGGCTGCGATGCTTGATTTCATAGTCGCCAATAACGTACTGAAATTCATTTATTTACTGAGAAAACCGCCTGAAATCGCGGAACGAACCTTTCCAAGTTGCGCTCCGCCGTGTTTGATCACGCAGTGATTGATTTGTGTCTCCGTCTTCACAGCGAATCCGACTTTCCACTCGTCCCACAACACGACCTGAGTCGACAGATTCACCAAGCAGCAGAGGAGGACGACGATTGGACCGAACATCGTTGCAGAAGATGAATCAAATGCGACGAGGGAGGGCGAGGCGTCTTTCCGGCGTTGCACTTGCAACTGAAGACAAGTGCAACAGACATAAATACGTCTTCCACGTCGTCTGTTCGCATCCTTCAGACATCCACGTGTCGCGCAGACGTTTGCACTCTTCAGTTCACTGTCGAGAGGCGCCGATGCTGAAATTTTAACCCGCTTTTATCTAGCATCCAACTTGGCGCAAATCCGTCCTCATTCTTGATTGAGCAGCAAAGCCAACGCTTACAATTACGATTAAGTTCGAAAGTCGAAGGAGAAGCAGCTTGAGTTCAAGATGCCTGAGAAGCTCGGAAAAGCTGACGCGAAGGATCCGCAATATCAGACATTGATGGGACTGAACAACGACATTTTCGGAGGGAACAAAGAAAAAGCTCCCGAAATTAAGGCACCGGAACAGATGGGCAAGAAGGTGGACGCTAAGGATCCTCAGTACCAAACGCTTGCGGGTCTCGTCAACGACGATCTTTTCGGTCCGGCAAAGGCACCAGCGAAGAAAGCCTTCAAGGCACCCACCAATTTTGGAAAAGCCGATGCGAAAGATCCTCAATATCAGACTCTCGCTGGTCTCAACAACGACGAGCTTTTCGCAAAAGATGAAAAGGTATGATTTGATGTATGGTATGAGTTTATTCAACTCTGAAACAGGCTGGTGCACCCGCTAAAAAAGTTTTCAAAGCACCTACAAATTTCGGAAAAGCCGACGCGAAGGATCCTCAATACCAGGTATTTACTGTCTTCTTTAATAAACATTGCCTAAAGTGTGCTGCAGACCCTAGCTGGATTGAACAACGATGAGCTGTTTGCGAAGGAGGCCGGAGGAGCGAAGGTTGAGAAGAAGAATTTCAAACCACCAGCGCAGATGGGAAAAGCCGACGCGAAGGATCCTCAATACCAAACGCTCGCTGGAATCAACGAGGATATTTTCAAAAAGAAATGACCATATTGCTGAATTTAGTCATTTATTCAGAATAAAAATCAATTAGGTGAATGAAAAGGTTTGTTCACTTTGTATGTTTCGTAGAATGATAGACTAGATAATTTTGAAACAATCTGATGAGACACAAATATTTTTAGCATTTTTATTACAGGTGGTGAAAATCGTCAAAGACGAAGTTGTCATTCAACAGATCATCCTGTAATCCTTCGTTGAAGTTGGCGCCCTCGTTTCCTTGAGCCGACGATCCGATCAGTCCGAAGAACGGTGTTTCGTTTCCTTGATCATGTGCGAAGAAGTCTTCTCGTTCCGCTCCGATGGGTTGACTATCGATTGAGTTACCTGGCTGGTAATACTGAAAGGGGTTCAGTTCTTCGTACAGGGGCTGCTCCACAAAGTTGATCTCTGTAGTCTGTTCTTCCGGCTGCTGCGGTGTTTCCTGTGGCTCCGTAGTCGCAGATAGCGAAGACGCAGACTGTTGCGACTGCGATGAGGGCATCTGGACGTAGGGCTGCTCCATTGGTTTCCAGTAGAACTCGTTCTGTCCGGTTTCGTAGAATTGACTGGATGGAACGATGTCTGCGCTTTCGTTCTGGTTGTCGTGAGCGGGCGCGAGTTCTGTCGGTTGGCTCGTCGTGGATGTCGGCTCTTCCACGGGGTTCGCAGCGGGCAGCGAATGCGCAGTGAGGGAAGCAGAAGACTGCTGCGACTGCGAAGGGTGATTCTGACTCGGGAAGTACGGCTGCGGCATCGCAAATTGCGGCTGGGGCGCGTATTGGAGAACGGTGTCCTGTGGGAAGTTGCTTCGATCGTAGTTGGAGAAGTAGGGAACTGCGGGGGGTTGTGTCATCCACGCTGGCGTTGGATGACCTCCTTGTAGGAAGTAGTGGCTTCCCATTCCTGGCTGAGGAATCGGAGCTGCGTAATTGTAGTGGTAGTTGTTGTAGTGAGGAGCAGAGTGTTGTTGTGGAGGGGCGTGTTGATAGGTCTGCTGCAAGCTCTGCTGCTCGAACGCGCCCTCGTTTCCAACAACAGGAGGGTTCCTAGTCTCAACTGCGGGTTGCGACATCATTCGAGGCACCTTGGTGTTTCTCTGTTCCCCTTCGCAGACTTGTTCATCGTCTTCCTCGCCATCTTCTGCGTCTTCGTAATTCGACCCACGCCGCTTTCGTTCTTGCCGAAGCTCGTTGAGCTCAAGTCCCAACACTTCCGTCTCTTGCAGCTGCCCGTTGTGTTGATTGAGCCATTTCTCGAGTTTGAGAAAGGCGTCCGACTTTCCGAGAGATCGTCCGTCTGGGTGATTCCAGCCTTGTTCTCCTTTGACCATGGAGTCCAGGATGTCGGGATTGAACAAGTGTTCTTTGAAAGTTTGTAGTCTTTCCTGTTTGAACACTTTGTTGATGCGCTTCTGGGTCTTCTCTTCACTTTCTGTCGAGGGACTGTGGATGGTCCACAGGCTTCCTTTGTCGGCGCCCGCAGTCTGACTTGGAACGAGCTTCTGTTTGCCTTCTTCATCGATGTGGAATCGGAAGAAGTAAGTGGTTTGCGAGAGCGAGTGGCGAATGACGCGTTCCGTAGAATCCCACTGTTTCTGGGTCATCTGTTGAATGGGACGCACGTGTGCTTTCAGGAAGGTGTAGATGTCCTTGACGGTGCACGCCTTGCTGCAGAAGCTGTTACCGATCTCGGTGTCCGAATTCTGGATGGCAAGGACGATCATTCCGGGGTACGAGAGCCCGAATTCGTTTTGCTTGTGCAGTCTCTTTGACATTGTTGTTCGTTTAAGTTCAGAGTTTGCGGCCTTCACGCATTGTATGACTTAAATGGAATTCCAGTGCATTGCTTCCACCACTTGGCATTGGTATCGCGCGGTTTGTTGGCAGCCGCTGATGGCATTGCTTCCCTGTGTCCCCATGGGCCGAAATACGCCAGACTGACCGCTTCAATTGACGAGTTGTGGTATTTACTAGATTACACGCAACTCACGGACTAGTATTTCAGGAGAGCGAAGCCGAAGCGAAGGTTCTTCAGGTCATCGAGAATAGAACTTTATTGTACAAGAAGATACATAATCACGAGCCCAAGAGAACTCAAAAATCCAACCTTGCTCGATGTGTTGCACTCTCCGCATCCATCTCCTTCGCAGACGACCTTCGATGTGATCATGTTGATCACGTCGTCTCCCCCGCAGTCAAGAACGCTCTTGTAAATGGCCAGACTCTGCCCTGCTTCAGCATACGCTTCAAAATACTCGGCTTCAGGAACGGTGAGCAGCAGTGTTTGGTGAATGTTCTCCATCTGCGACACCTCGCTCAGCGTCCACTTCTGGAATTGTTCCTCCCAACTCTTCGCCATCATCGTTCCAACCCCATCGAAATTATGCGTCAATTCTCCCGAGAAACGGTGAGACAGCTTTTCGTAGAGCTGAAATCGGAAATTTCAGCAAATATTCCAAACCTTATAATCCTACCATTTTGGTTGCTTTTGCAGAAATGCCGATTTCAGTTGCCAATGTCAGATTCATCGGTGTGCTATATTGGTTGAAAATCTCATCGACGCCTGTTCCGGTCTTCGGGATGCCCTTCGGAAGATTCAGATTTGGATTTTCCGCCGTTACGAGGACGTCTTTCAACGAGCAGCCGTGTTGAGGAACCTTTCCGTCTTCCCCAACTTGCACTTGATCGATTGGAGCGCAGACGATGTTCGATACGAGCAGGCACCGCTCGGCTTCGGGTTCGCGTTTGTGGAGGAATCGGTAATGAACTGAAATCGACGTCCGATGATGAAGTGCTGACACCCCACGCTTACCTGTATCGCCATCAATGTAGCTCAGACAACTTCCAGTAAATTCCTCCGACTCCGTCCGCGCCTTCATCATCGCGCTATCATCCACTCGCAAACAGTTCTTCCCGACATTGTCGTATGTCGTTGAGTCGGCCACTTTGACATCCTTCGCGTTGTAGCACTCGAATTCCACCTTGATCGCTTTGGTCACATGGCTGCGATGCTTGATTTCATAGTCGCCAATAACGTACTGAAATTCATTTATTTACTGAGAAAACCGCCTGAAATCGCGGAACGAACCTTTCCAAGTTGCGCTCCGCCGTGTTTGATCACGCAGTGATTGATTTGTGTCTCCGTCTTCACAGCGAATCCGACTTTCCACTCGTCCCACAACACGACCTGAGTCGACAGATTCACCAAGCAGCAGAGGAGGACGACGATTGGACCGAACATCGTTGCAGAAGATGAATCAAATGCGACGAGGGAGGGCGAGGCGTCTTTCCGGCGTTGCACTTGCAACTGAAGACAAGTGCAACAGACATAAATACGTCTTCCACGTCGTCTGTTCGCATCCTTCAGACATCCACGTGTCGCGCAGACGTTTGCACTCTTCAGTTCACTGTCGAGAGGCGCCGATGCTGAAATTTTAACCCGCTTTTATCTAGCATCCAACTTGGCGCAAATCCGTCCTCATTCTTGATTGAGCAGCAAAGCCAACGCTTACAATTACGATTAAGTTCGAAAGTCGAAGGAGAAGCAGCTTGAGTTCAAGATGCCTGAGAAGCTCGGAAAAGCTGACGCGAAGGATCCGCAATATCAGACATTGATGGGACTGAACAACGACATTTTCGGAGGGAACAAAGAAAAAGCTCCCGAAATTAAGGCACCGGAACAGATGGGCAAGAAGGTGGACGCTAAGGATCCTCAGTACCAAACGCTTGCGGGTCTCGTCAACGACGATCTTTTCGGTCCGGCAAAGGCACCAGCGAAGAAAGCCTTCAAGGCACCCACCAATTTTGGAAAAGCCGATGCGAAAGATCCTCAATATCAGACTCTCGCTGGTCTCAACAACGACGAGCTTTTCGCAAAAGATGAAAAGGTATGATTTGATGTATGGTATGAGTTTATTCAACTCTGAAACAGGCTGGTGCACCCGCTAAAAAAGTTTTCAAAGCACCTACAAATTTCGGAAAAGCCGACGCGAAGGATCCTCAATACCAGGTATTTACTGTCTTCTTTAATAAACATTGCCTAAAGTGTGCTGCAGACCCTAGCTGGATTGAACAACGATGAGCTGTTTGCGAAGGAGGCCGGAGGAGCGAAGGTTGAGAAGAAGAATTTCAAACCACCAGCGCAGATGGGAAAAGCCGACGCGAAGGATCCTCAATACCAAACGCTCGCTGGAATCAACGAGGCGTGAAAGTCGACTCCGTTCTTCCGCAGGCAGAGGTATTTGAATGCTTCGTTGTCAAAGTAGAACGTGTTCTTCCCCTCGTCCAGCGGGATGTCCACTCCCTGCTTCGTGCGCAGCGTCTCCAGATATCTGTGGAGGAGCGGAAGCGTGTCGCCGTGTCGTCGCCGTAGAACGTCGTGCGCGCCTTCGTGAAGCAGAAGATGATGTTCCGCGCGGCGTCTTTGTGGAGATTCGCGAGGAGCTCGTTCAGGCAGTACCGCATTGCGACGGTAATCCTCGCGCCGTCCGACGGCAGCAGAATGCAGAACGCGTTGATCTTTGCGTATTTGTTGATCTCCTCGAGAATGTAATCGAAGTTTCTGCGATCCTGGTCGGCCCCGCGCGAGTCGCCGACGCCCGGAACTTCGATGACGCGGAAGAGTTGCTCCTCGTGCAGGAACTCGTAGACCTTCGGCCTCTGCGTGGCGGATTCTCCCGTTGACTCCAACTGCTCGCTTACGTCGTCTTCGCCGATGAAAATCGTTTTCCCATCGTAGGCAAATCTCGCCGGAATGAGGAAATTCAGCTCTACGTTCTTCTCCGCCTCAGCGAGCGAGTTGAACGCCAGTAGTTGGGGATTCCGTTGATGAACGTCGATTTCCCGACTCCCCTCCGTCAACGCCGCCGTCGCCGTCGTGTCGTGCGGAGCGAGCGAGCGCACGTAGGCGAAGAGGCGCTCGGTGCTCGCCTTCGACACGCCGCTGCATTTGCTCTGTGAAAGCACGGAATCGATCGCAGAATAATTCAATTCAATTTTATTTGAACAAACACGCGCTCGTTTGTGGTTTTTGCGTTTCTTAATATTGCGAAATTCGACGAAAAGACGATCGCGGCGACCGATTCGAAATTTAGTAAACAACGATCACAAGAAGCCACAGTAATCACTACCTTCAAAACAATCGGCTGTTGGCAATACCGTAGTCAAATACGTAGACCGCCGCGTTGTGTTCTTCCACGCAGTTGGCGTGTTCTTGGATTACTTGTTGAAACAGTGCTTACATGAGCGCCCCTTTTGAATTAAAACATGATGCTCGAGACGCCGAAGTAGCCAAAGACGCTCGCACAATGGGTGGTACAATGGAAGGCTTTTACGGATGCCCTGGGGTTCCTTTATCCATATCAACTACTCTTTCTACGACTCCTCGATGCTTCGATTCACTTGGAACTCTGTTTCGGAAAAGAACGACGCTGAAATGCTTCAGCGTTTCGTCGTAATTCTCCTCCACGAATCCTTGTTGTACGACTTGATCGCGGGTTCCACGCGTTCCTCGATATCTGAACAATGAATTCAGCAGCCAGAACTGCAAGTGCGCCTACCTGCTGTAGCAGCTGATCCGCTTATCTTGATTTTCAACGGCGTCCTAGTGTGCGCGTTCTCCGCGCTCGCCCGGGGCGTCCTCGTTCTGGGAGAATCCTCGAATTTCCGCTCAGCGAGCGAAAGAAACGCGCCGATCTCGGAATGCCGACTCTTCAGCTCCTCCAAGTCGTCCTTCAACCGGAAGACGTCGGCGATGGTCACCGCGCAGTCGGCGTTCTCCGCCGTCTGCAGAATCCGCACTTCCTCCTCGTTGGCGTGCAAACTTGCGCGAAGTTCCTCCGCTCTTTGGCGGCTTCCGCCCACCGCGACCTCTTCCTCCGCCAGGCGAACCGCCTGCTTGAGGAAATCCGCGTAGACGTCGTTGCGGATCGAGAGCGAATTGTTGCGGAGGAACGAGGAGAACTTGGCGCACATCCTCTTGATTCGCACTTCGTCCTCTCGCAGCCTCTGCAGCGGCGATTTGCAGCTTCCGATGACGTCGGAGAGCGAGAGATGCTCGATGTCCTTGTGTTTCAGTGCCGCTTGCAGCTGCGTGTTCTCCACTTTCCTGCACGTCAGCGTCTGCAGATGACTGATGTGGAGGTGCATTTCCCAACTGCAGCCGCAGTTGGTCCATTTCAGGTTCCTCGAAGGGAAGACTTTGCAGCTCTTGAGAGCAGGATCTGGGTAGCAGCCGGGTGTTGTGCTCCTCAGTGATCGTGACACACTGTGTAGACAATACTGAACTGCGGGAAGTCGGGAATCGGGATCTTCTGAATGCATTTCGACGAGGCGCACACCGTGCGCGAGCGCTCCAACGCAGTGGTCTCCAAGAAATATTCCGTGTAGACGAGAAACTCCTCGAGGCTCTTCCCCTGCCTCCGCGAGAGCTTCAGCTTCTCGATCTCCGCCTCGAGCGCGTTCGCGTTCATGCGGATCTTCTTGCTCGTCTCCGCGGAGATCGGCACCATGACCGTGTGAGCAGCACGAGCAGCGAGCTGTGCGCGACGAATTTGAACTTGGCGCGGAATTTCAAAAAGAAATGACCATATTGCTGAATTTAGTCATTTATTCAGAATAAAAATCAATTAGGTGAATGAAAAGGTTTGTTCACTTTGTATGTTTCGTAGAATGATAGACTAGATAATTTTGAAACAATCTGATGAGACACAAATATTTTTAGCATTTTTATTACAGGTGGTGAAAATCGTCAAAGACGAAGTTGTCATTCAACAGATCATCCTGTAATCCTTCGTTGAAGTTGGCGCCCTCGTTTCCTTGAGCCGACGATCCGATCAGTCCGAAGAACGGTGTTTCGTTTCCTTGATCATGTGCGAAGAAGTCTTCTCGTTCCGCTCCGATGGGTTGACTATCGATTGAGTTACCTGGTTGGTAATACTGAAAGGGGTTCAGTTCTTCGTACAGGGGCTGCTCCACAAAGTTGATCTCTGTAGTCTGTTCTTCCGGCTGCTGCGGTGTTTCCTGAGGCTCCGTAGTCGCAGATAGCGAAGACGCAGACTGTTGCGACTGCGATGAGGGCATCTGGACGTAGGGCTGCTCCATTGGTTTCCAGTAGAACTCGTTCTGTCCGGTTTCGTAGAATTGACTGGATGGAACGATGTCTGCGCTTTCGTTCTGGTTGTCGTGAGCGGGCGCGAGTTCTGTCGGTTGGCCCGTCATGGATGTCGGCGAATGCCCAGTGAGGGAAGCAGAAGACTGCTGCGACTGCGAAGGTTGATTCTGACTCGGGAAGTACGGCTGCGGCATCGCAAATTGCGGCTGGGGCGCGTATTGGAGAACGGTGTCCTGGGGGAAGTTGCTCCGATCGTAGTTGGAGAAGTAGGGAACTGCGGGGGGTTGTGTCATCCACGCTGGCGTTGGATGACCTCCTTGTAGGAAGTAGTGGCTTCCCATTCCTGGCTGAGGAATCGGAGCTGCGTAATTGTAGTGGTAGTTGTTGTAGTGAGGAGCAGAGTGTTGTTGTGGAGGCGCGTGTTGGTAGGTCTGCTGCTCGAACGCGCCCTCGTTTCCAACAACAGGAGGGTTCCTCGTGGCATCTGCGGGATTCGACATCATTCGAGGCACCTTGGTGTTTCTCTGTTCCCCTTCGCAGACTTGTTCATCGTCTTCCTCGCCATCTTCTGCGTCTTCGTAATTCGACCCACGCCGCTTTCGTTCTTGCCGAAGCTCGTTAAGCTCAGGTCCCAACACTTCCGTCTCTTGCAGCTGCCCGTTGTGTTGATTGAGCCATTTCTCGAGTTTGAGAAAGGCGCCCGACTTCCCGAGAGATCGTCCGTCTGGGTGATGCCAGCCATAGTTTCCATCGGTCATGGCGTCCAGGATGTCGGGATTGAACAAGTGTTTTTTGAAAGCTTGCTGTCTTTCCTGTTTGAACACTTTGTTGATGCGCTTCTGGGTCTTCTCTTCACTTTCTGTCGAGGGACTGTGGATGGTCCAGAGGCTTCCTTTGTCGGCGCCCGCAGTCTGACTTGGAACGAGCTTCTGTTTGCCTTCTTCATCGATGTGGAAGCGGAAGAAGTAAGTAGCTTGTGCGAGCGAGTGGCGAATTTTTCTTGCCGTGAAATCCCACTGTTTCTGGGTCATCTGCTGAAAGGGACGCACGTGCGCTTTCAGGAAGGTGTAGATGTCCTTGACGGTGCACGCCTTGCTGCAGAAGCTGTTACCGATCTCGGTGTCCGAATTCTGGATGGCAAGGACGATCATTCCGGGGTACGAGAGCCCGAATTGGTTTTGCTTGTGCAGTCTCTTTGACATTGTTGTTCGTTTAAGTTCAGAGTTTGCGGCCTTCACGCATTGTATGACTTAAATGGAATTCCAGTGCATTGCTTCCACCACTTGGCATTGGTATCGCGCGGTTTGCTGGCAGCTGCTGATGGCATTGCTTCCCTGTGTCCCAATGGGCCCAACGATCGCGTTTGTGGAGGAATCGGTAATGAACTGAAATCGACGTCCGATGATGAAGTGCTGACACCCCACGCTTACCTGTATCGCCATCAATGTAGCTCAGACAACTTCCAGTAAATTCCTCCGACTCCGTCCGCGCCTTCATTATCGCGCTATCATCCACTCGCAAACAGTTCTTCCCGACATTGTCGTATGTCGTTGAGTCGGCCACTTTGACATCCTTCGCGTTGTAGCACTCGAATTCCACCTTGATCGCTTTGGTCACATGGCTGCGATGCTTGATTTCATAGTCGCCAATAACGTACTGAAATTCATTTATTTACTGAGAAAACCGCCTGAAATCGCGGAACGAACCTTTCCAAGTTGCGCTCCGCCGTGTTTGATCACGCAGTGATTGATTTGTGTCTCCGTCTTCACAGCGAATCCGACTTTCCACTCGTCCCACAACACGACCTGAGTCGACAGATTCACCAAGCAGCAGAGGAGGACGACGATTGGACCGAACATCGTTGCAGAAGATGAATCAAATGCGACGAGGGAGGGCGAGGCGTCTTTCCGGCGTTGCACTTGCAACTGAAGACAAGTGCAACAGACATAAATACGTCTTCCACGTCGTCTGTTCGCATCCTTCAGACATCCACGTGTCGCGCAGACGTTTGCACTCTTCAGTTCACTGTCGAGAGGCGCCGATGCTGAAGTTTTAACCCGCTTTTATCTATCATTCCAACTTGGCGCAAATCCGTCCTCATTCTTGATTGAGCAGCAAAGCCAACGCTTACAATTACGATTAGGTTCTCCAGTAAGTCCGTTGTTTGATGACAATGCGGTCAGGGTCTAGACAGCTGCAGATGCGTTTTCCGCAAATGCTAAATAGCGGAGCATTTCCGAGTTGAAACGTCATTTGCGAAGGCGTTTTGACCGAAAAAGAATGGTTAGTCCTGTCACTCCGTGAAATCCCAGTTCCCGAATTTCAGGAACAGGAACGAGAAGCGATCGTGTACGACGTGGAGGAAGGCGGAATCCTCCTCATTCCTTCTGACGCGACCAAGATCCACGAGAAGTTGGACGATTGCTCCGACTGCTCGTCGGTGTACAGCGAGGACGCGCAGCTTGCGCTCGACGAGAATCCCGCGTCGCTTCTGATGACGAAGGAAGAGCTCCAGCGACATCTTCTGAGGTGGGAATCATCAATTGAAGTCCCGAAACTGCGATTTTTAGGTTCGGACTTGACGCCAATGGACTCCCCATCAGGGATGATCTTCTCTTTCGAAGCTACGATGCGGCGAGTGGATTCTCTGCCCGTCGCGAGCATCTTTCTGTCTGGAAAGCGCTGGCCGGCTTCCGTCCGCGGCAGATCGAGGTCCCTCACGTCGTCTTGTGGGACTACTCGGGTGGGCATTCTTGTTTGGACGTGAACGTCACCGCTGGCGATGTGGTGAACGTTGTGGCCGACGAGTACCAGTAAGTCCAAGTCTACATGCTGTATTTCGGCCAATCTGTGGCGTTTTAGAGTTCGAAAATTCGCGAATTTCACTTCGGACAATCGAGATTACTTGCGTCTACCCACGAAATGGTCATTCGCTCGCTGCATCACCGGGAAAACGTTCCAAGGCGACGCCGGGTTGATCCCGAGTAGTTGGCTGGTGGCGAAGGATTTTTACGACGCGAATCCGAAGCTTTTCGTCAAGCCGAAGTGGTTTCTGGGCGTCTGCAGCTTGTTTGTTGCGTACAACTACATGCTCAAGTGAGTCCTTGTCGTACTCTCTCTAATTTGCTTCTGAATTTAGCGATAAGAAGACGATAGCGCCTGGGATGTTCGTCATCTTCTCGCCGCAATGGCTGAATCTGAATCCCAAAGACTACAGACCCTACATTCTGCTTGTGATGAGCAAGAAGAACAACGGCAAGGGTATGACGCAGGCCGCCTCCATCTGTAAGAATTCCTTTTCGATGTAATTTTTAACGATGAAACCTTTTCAGCTCCCGCACCTGCAAAATCCACTTCAAAGGGGACGAAAGAGGGCGAAGAACCTGAAGAGGTAGGAGGCCATGCTTTACCAACTAGCCAAAAAGCAATTTTTCTAGATGACAAGCGAGAAACGACGAGAGGAAGAGAAGGAAATGGCCGTTCTCTATGCTTCCCTACCGTATTACATCAAGGTAGGCTTACTGTATTCAAGCGAGTTGGTCATTATGGCAAATTGTAGCGTTACATGATCCAGCGCAGCGAACTTGGACGGTACCTGCTCTTCGGGAATCAGTTCCTGACGCTCTATGACCTGGTTCATCATCTAACCATCTCTGAATCTCACTTGCCGCACTTTCTCACCGAGGGACCGTCGGAAGACGTCGTCGATCTCTACTTCCGAGGCGTTCCGCCGCCCTTCGCCGATCCCAAACGCGACATCCACGCGCTCCCGATGAGATGCGAGCAGTGGGCGGCTCGTCACTACGATCAAGTGACCGAGCCGGCGCTTCTCAACCAGGGACTCTCCTACGTCTCTCGCGCGCTGTTCGATCCTTTCAAGAAGATCCATCGCCACTACGCGAAGCTCTGCGGCATGCGCGAGGAGGATTTGGCCGCTGCGTCCAACGAGATTATGAAGTACAAACGTCCGACGCCGAAGAGCGTCGCTGGGGATGAATTCCAGAATCGTCTTGTAGAGGAGTACAAGAGGACGGCGACAGATCGCTTGGTGGGTGCTGAAGGCTGGAATACGATGAACGTTTGATTGTAGAATGTCACGAAATCGGATGACGACTACAACGAGAGGAACAAACTGTTCGGGGCGGAGCGAAGAGACCAAACGAAGATCCCAAATGATGAATTCGTTCTGCGGAGTGCGTCGGCTGAAATCAAGCAGAGCGATGTGGTTAGTTTCTTTACTTAGATCCTGCCAATTGGCGCTATGCGCTTCTCTTGAAAGGGAGCTCGTGATTGGCTCCGATCCACCGGATCTCCTCGCTTATTATTAATAGTTTCCCGTTCAGCAATTCAACGACAAAGACACCCTGGGAAAAGGCGCGTTCGCGACGGTCTACAAAGGAAAAGTGAAAACGTCGAAAGGCCTCGTGGATTCGGCGATCAAACGCCTCAAGATTGTGCCGCCCTCTCAGGACGTCCGCCACCCGTGGGTCGCCGAGATCGAGATGTTGCAGCTCATCTCTCATCCGAATTGCGTCAAGTTCTACGGATATTGCTACGATGAGAAGCTCCACGACGTTTTCTTGGCGTTTGAATTGATGGAAGGCGCGTTGGATTCGTATATTCAGGTAAACAGCGATTTCTAGGCATTTCTACTGTATTCCATTCCAGAAGCACATTCATCAGATCAGCGTGAACGAGAGGATCGATTTCATGATCCAAATCGCTCGGGGAATGGGGCATCTCCACGCAATGGATCCGCAGATCGTCCACGGCGATCTGGCGGCAAGAAACGTTCTTATGAAGGCGCATCCAAAGGACGACTCGCGATTCATCGTGAAAGTCACCGATTTTGGTCTCTCCAAGGTGACTCCGTCGGATATGCACGTGATTCCCGACGATCCTGACACGATACCGTAAGTTATCGTGGAAATACGCCTTTACTACAGTAATCTCTGTTCGTAGATTCAACTGGTTGGCGCCGGAGACTTGGTTCCGCCGTGAATTCACCGCGAAAACCGACATTTGGACCTATGGGATGACCGCTTTGGAGCTGTTCGGCGTGAAAGTTCCTTTTGGGATGAACGACCGGACGATCGTGATGCTGATGCTGAAAGAGGGAAATCTGCACGGGAAGCCGCCCGATATGCCCGACTACGTCTTCGAGATTCTGCTCAAATGCTGGCGGAAGTCGCCGGTCGACCGGCCGACGTTTCCGGAAATTGAAGCGATGCTCAAGCCGCTCTACATCGAGGCCGAGGAAGCGCACATGAAGTGGGTGCAGGACCGCTGGGCACCGAAGAGCGACGACGACTACTGTATCGAGGACACGTGATTTAATTTTTGTTGCATTTTTGTTGCACGTGGCATTTTTGTTCTTCTTTATTCTCGACGAATTGCACGGAGATTGAAATGTTTCATCAGGGCGACTGGTCATGCAACCGACCAAGCACTTGCTGTACACAGTCGACGAGACGGCACAGATTAGAACAAAGGTTTATTAGCAACGACGAGTTCCATATTAGTTCCATCTGCCGATTCCACGTTCGAGCGACAAAACGAGGGTTGAGGCATCTACATCCATAGACTTCCTCACAACACTTGCGCGTGGCGAGGATGCGCTCGCTGAAGTCGATTGGCACGGCGTCCATTGCCGGGTAGAGCAAATGATGATTCCGGTTGTTTTCGTCCACCTAAATGAGTCGAAAGCGATGCAGGATGCGATTGTCTTCTGTTCTCAGTTTTGTGTGTAATTCGTTGATCCGGTGCAAACCGGTCAAACCGACGACGACTACTGTATCGAGGACACGTGATTTGAGGCATTGTTTTATTCTCGACGAATTGCACGGAGATTGAAATGTTTCGGTGTTTTCACGGAGCCGAAGCTGAAATCCAGCGGCGGCATCTCTCCATCGACCTCGGGGAGGAATCGAAACCTCTGGAGCAACGTGGCAAAGTAGATGAAGAGCTCCATGCGCGCGATTCCCTCGCCGGGACACGCGCGTTTGCCGATGGAGAACGGAGTGACGCGCTCGTCTTTTATGAATTCGCCCTTTTCGTTGATGAAGCGATCGGGGCGGAACTGCCCGGGGTTTGTAAACTCCGTAGGATCGACGTGAATGACCTGGAACTGCGCAATGACTATCGTACCCTTCGGCATACGGTAGCCCTCGACATCGACCGTTTTGCTGAGCGAATGTTGCATGTTGAGGCTGTCGATGTTGGCGAATCGCTGGATTTCCTGCAGAACAGCGCAGGTGTACGGTAGTCTCAACTGGTCACTCATGGAGATCTCCTACAATGACTGAAATGACCGCTGGGCGTGGATACAGTAACCTACGTGCTCTCTTCCAACAACGCGATCGATTTCTTCGTGGATTTTTGTTTGAATTACAGGTTCGCGGGTAATGTACAGTATACCGTGGCGAATGGTGGTTACGGTAGTATCGAGACCGGCTGAGAAGAGGTCCCACAACGCGGCTATCAGTTGTTGCTCGGTGAATTCGCCTCAAAGGTCCCGACACGATGATATAGGTTGATCACGGCATCCAACTCACCAGGATCGCCTTCCTTCTCCCTCCGACGCATTTCGATGAGGAAAGCGTCGGTGTAGTCGCGCGGAGGCTCGTTGTAGTCGATCGTCTTCTGGTGCTCGCGAATTTGCTAAAATTGCGCGAAAATCGATCGCTGCGGGAGCGGTGCACCGTACTTTCCATAATTTCCCGATGAAATTCGCGTTGTGCTGCAGGAAGTCTTCCAAGCCGATGTTGATGAACGCGTTGACATGTTTGAACGCCGGATAGCGCTCGATGAGGAACATCGCGGCGGTGTTGAAGTAGTCGAAGAGGCATCGGACGTCGGAGTCGACTTCCCTGAGGAAGGGATCTTCGTGGGACCGCGTGGAACCGAAGATGAGCTGATGGATGATGTTCCCCACCGCTGTGATGAGAAACGGATGTAGTGTGGTGGGTTTCCCCTCTTCCAAAGACAGATTTCTGACCAAATAACGCGCCTGGACGATGCAGGCGTTCTAGAGCATGATTGTGAGCTACCGTAATCCGCCGAGAACTGACTTGCAGGACAGGTTTACCGACACCAAAGTCGCGCAGCACGTGGACGGCGAATCGACGCTGACTGCGCCACCACGCGTTGTCCGGGCAGCCGAGACCGTAATCGCCGCCCAGCAGCATCCTGATGTATTCGAGCGGCGGTCGGAAGGAAAATTCGTCCGTTTTGAAGTACTTTTTCATCAACTAAACCGCTCTCTACAGGAGCCTAAAGTCAAGTCGTTTCCTCACCTCGGAGTCGGCGAAAATGACGTACGGCTCGGGGAGCCATAGGGTAAACATTTTGCCGTAGCGATTACGGTACTCCAGCATCAGGTTCTCCGCATCGGAGACCTCGAATTGGTGGAGATTTCCGATGAAAGGAAGCGGCGTGGGTCCGGGAGGGAGATTCCGTCGCTTCCAGTAGAAATGGTAGACGAGGAAGAGCGTGCAGAAGGAGAAGAACGGGAGGAGAAACATGATTTGAGTCGGAAATGCACAAAATGAAAAGAGCCACGAGAAGCGACCGATGTGATAAAGGTGGGAACGAGGAAATTGACTGTTTTTGTCTTATCGCGACGCTTTATGCTGTAATAACATGGCTGTCACAAAATCTCTTTGCTGCTTTCAACATTCAGTGCCACTGACGTACGGCCTAAATTCCACTTCCAAAGGGCCTTGACGCGGACACCCATGCTCCCTATATTTGCACCTTTTTGTGGCAATAACAACAACAACAACTGACAACAACAACAACAACAATTATTTATCTACTTCTTCGTAACTTTCTTCGTCTTGACTCCTTTTTTCTTCGTAACAGCCGCCGCGCTCTTTGGCTTCTTAGCTTTGCCTGCATCAGCTGACTTGACCTGCGTCTCCTTGGAAGCCTCTTCTTCTCCAGTTTTGGTCAAGTTTTTACTCTTCTTCCCGTGTCCGCGCTGTCGATGAGAGAAGTTGATGCATTTTCTCTTCGGAGCGTGTTTCTGAATCTCCTTCTTCTCTTTTCTAAACAATCCTGCAATTAGAAATCCAATCGGCGCGAACATACTGCGTTGGTTTCTTGACTTTCAAGGTATATTCTGGAACTTCGAAGCCAGCCTGACTGATTACCGTAGCGATTGGTCTGATAAAGTTAATGTCGCGCTCTGTGAAATAGGTAATCGACCTTCCAGTTCTCCCTGCTCTACCCGTTCTGCCTAAAACAGTGAGTGCGGTAAGTCCGCATCCGTATTGGAACTAACCGATCCGATGGATATAACTGACCACAGAAAGCGGCATGTCAAAGTTGATGACCATGTTCAAGCCCTTCAAGTCGAGTCCTCGACCGAGCATCTCCGTGCACACAAGAACCCACGCACTTCCATCGCGGAATTTCGTCAGAGCTTCTTCGCGCTGAAAGCCACAATTTCAACTGTTAGTTTAAGAGATCGCCGTACCTTCTTGTCGGAACATTCGCTCGTTACGAGGACGCACGGGATTTCAGAATCAAACTTTGAAAGTTCTGTGTGCACTTGCACAGCTCTGTCTTTGCTCTGAAGGAGTAGAAATAAACTCTCTACCCTCAAATATGTAAGCCAACCTGTGTGAACACAATAGCCGGAGGTTCAAACCCATTTCGGAAAAGCGCACGCATCGCGCTGATCTTTCCCTGTTCAGAGCCAGCGTAGACGAGTTCCTGTGTGACCGACGAATTCGCACTGTTCCGAGCTCCGATGCAGACCATCGCGGTGTTATCCAGATTGGTTTTGCACCATTCCTCGACTTCGTACGAGAATGTAGCGCTGAAGAAGGCGCGGTGGGTGAACTTTCCATCGCACATCTTGTAGACTTTTCCGAGCTGCTGACGGAAGCTGTTTTCGCCGCCCTCTGTTGTATCAAACAGACGATCGCTTTCGTCCACAACCAGCCATCGTGCGGAATCAAATGATTTCTTGAACGATTCGCTCTTCTCCGCGGCATAAATGAAACGGTTGGGTGTTGTCACGATCACATTGACTAAACACTCTCGAGTATACATCATGTTCGCTCGTAACGAGGCTTACCGTCCTCTGGTAGTCCATCGCTTTCACCTCCATGCTCCATGTGAGCGACTGACACGTTCATCGACTGCGTAAATTTCAAAAAATTCATGTAAGTTTGTTTCGCGAGCACCTTCGTCGGCTCTAACACAACGGCGACCAGTTTGTCCGGCTTGTTCTTGTTCTTTGGGAGTTCTTTCAAGCGCAACGTTTCCACGACGATGGGGATTATAAACGCCAAAGTCTTGCCGGAACCTACAATTCATCGGAAATGCACGATCATGATCAAGCAGCTGAAATCCCACCTGTGGGCGCACTAGCGAGAAGTTCACGTTTAGCCATCATAATGGGAATCGTCTGCATCTGAATGGGAGTCGGTTCTTCGATACCAAACTCCTTCAAATTCTTCAGCATTTGCTCCGGAAGGTTCAAATCTTCGAATTCGATGAACGGATCGGGAATGTCGCTTCCCCACGTGAATATCCGATTGATTTTGCGCAGTCGACGGATTCTTTCCGACTGAATCTCGTCGGTCTTCTTCTCCACTTTCTGCTTCTTGTGGCTCTTTCGCGAGACGGAAACCGTCGTTCCACTAAACAGCTCGAGCTCGTCGTCCTCGGCTTCCATCGCCGCGCTGATCTCCGTCTTCGACTTCTTCGCAACTGGTTCCGGCTCATCGTCGAGGAGACGACGCATCCGAAGTTGCGATGTAGCGCCGGCAGCGTTCCGCGCCTTCGCTTCAAACGACGTTCCAGAGCGTTTCACTCCGAACGTAAGACGTTTGAACAGATCCAGATTGCTTGTGGGCATCTGAAACAGCACGATATGAACTCACGATTAAAGAAGACACAAAAGCTTCAGGTTGCCAAAGCGATTGTTCTTGTCATAAGTACAGTATCGTAAGATTTAAGAGTCAGGCTCTCGTTACTGGACAGCATTAAAGTCACAAGCTTTGGGCTGGACGCCGCGATCAGCGTGTGACTCTGCGGAGAGGGACGCTCGAGGGGAGACAAGTTTGCCTCATTTGTTTTTATGAAATTGCAACAAAATTTTCATTCACAAACTTTGATATCACACAACAAATTACGGTTTCTCGTTCTTCACCACAAAACCGAACTCCGATCGCGTCCTTTCCCGTGGACAGACGCCATCTTTGCAGCAACACATAACTGCGGGATCTCCATTGTCTTGCGGGACGACGGTGCACTTCCGCTGGTTTTCTGCGATCTCGCAAGCTTGCAGGTACCGCTTCCTGGAATTCACTTGAACTATTCCGTCGATGGCAGATGTGCAACCAGTTTCTTGTCCACTCGGTGCCAACGCCCATCTTTGAACGTAGCATCCCATAGATTGACGAGCGCACTGTTCAGATCCACAGCTATCTTTTGGAGGTTTGTGATCAACTAAGGCTGCTGTAAATGTTTCAATTTCATAGAATCACTAATAAAACACAAACGTACTTCTATTAATGAGTTCTGAGCGAATCAAGAACTCGTTACACGGCTTTTTCCTTGTAATATCAGCACGACAGCAACACACGAACGTATCGTTGCTGTAGTTGCAGAACATTTTTGTATTCTGTGACGACTTAATTGCCAGCTCAGCGGCGCATTCCCTCGCTAATAGGATGTTCTTCGATGTGAGCTAAAACAAGACCGACTCTAATATTGTTATTCAATTCACTCACCGTCCCACTTTCCAGGATCCCAGTATCATTCATGTAAGCTTGATAACAATATTTCGTTTCAGGATTCGCCACATTCTTTAAACTCCTTTGGTGGTCGAGGCTATTGAAAGTTTCGACGTTGAACTGTGTCTCCGCCTCCATGCATCGAGGTAGCTGCGACTCGAAGTTTGTGGTAAACGTCGTACTCATCGTCGCCGCAAGCTCCGCATCACAATACTGGCCTGTTTTGTTGAAGCTTCCCGTGTGCGCTAAACGATGGGGTGATTCGGGGTTCAGTTGACTTCATTACCGTTTGAAGAACAGGTGCATATCATCACAAGTCGAGGCACTTCAAAATCTGAATTCTGATATCCTTGTTCCTTGTTCTCACATTCATCGGCTTTTGAAAATGCGTTGCGGTTGAGTTTCACTTCTACCACGTGACATCGGGACGTATTCGTGAGTACGCCGTGTATTGTCCTAAACTCCTCCTTCATTTAAGAAGGCGTTGTAAGCAACCAAAACTTACGTTTCATTGGCAAGGATCACCATATTGCTTTTGTGAACAAGATTCATAACCTTCCTCTTGCCGACATCGTAGTAAATCGGACAGAAGAATTCATTCTCTCCACCTTGTTCGGTCAAATTCTTCGTGTACAGATGCTCATAGAACACATGCTCGAATCCACTCGCGTACTTGCAGCGCCTCTGAAACAGTTAGATCGATCTTGGAAATCAGGCATCACATACAGTGTAGTTCTTCAAGGGTTCTGCTTTCTTGTAGTGCATATCGTGATTGCAAAAATCACCTGAATTACAAGAACATTCCACTTCAAAGTCAGGAAGCGCAGCCAATTCCAATAAATGTGGACACGACATCTCTTTGCTTGGTTGCAATTCACAAATACCCGAGTAATGTGTTGTATCTGAGTTGTCATATTCAGGGCTCATCTTTACGATTAGTTTCCTGAAACACAAGTCAACAGTCAATGAAAAAGAATCACTTACGATTCACTCCAACGATAATTCACATGGCAATGATGGGCTGTTAGTGGCCTTATTTGACTGTCATGTGATAACGTCCTTGTCTTGAATACAAGATCGCCATGAGTGTACTGTCCATTTGCACAGAGCCGAGTTGCGTTTCTTTCTTCCGGATTTCGCACCGCACATTTCTTCATATTCTTAGAACAACAACACCAGCGGAAGTATCCTAACTGTGTAGCGATCTCAGTGCATCTCGACTTAAATTGAATATTCTCTTGGTCAGTGGAACAAAGTGAACTTACATCATAGGAATTATCGAATCCTGCTTCTTTGGCATCGAAAGAAAGAGGACAATTATCTAACATATAAAAACACTGAACTCCTCACTGCTGTTCCGTTGCTCTCCGAACAGTTCGTTGATAATGGGTTGTTTGATTCTGTTGAAGAGTGCCCTTCCGGAATAGATCTTTCTATCACCGTTTGGTGCAGCATATAGAACCGAGTGACAGTTGGAGACGAACGGAAGCTTCGGAGCATTCATAAAGTCTTCTGTCATACAGGTATCTTCTCCTTTCTTGATAGGCGATAAACCCATCGCCGTCCTCGGCATCGCTTTGATGTAGCTGCGGGCGAGAGCGAGGGCCAATTCACGATTGGTAAAATCCAAAGGATCCAATGTCTTTCCACTCATCTTCTCCAGTGAACTCTTGCAGTTGTAACGGCAGCAATGAACCCACATATCAGAGAAAAAGTATTTAGCTCCAGACACTATGCCAGTGTATGCTGGAAAGCTTTTCACAATCCCGTCGTTGTCGTCTCGCTTGCAAAAATCTCCACGTTTTTCTGGAGCGAAGGTACTGCTGCAACATTGCTCTGTTTATCGTTGTGAAAAGATGGGCATTCTTCGATGGATCTCCGACATCTCCTGTTGCAGCCTTGCTCTGTTTCCCGTTGTAAAAAGATTTAAATCAGTCGATGGATCTCCAACATCAATGGCTAAAATATTTTTTTTAAATAAAGTAATCGAACAAGTAAGCACAACTGACCATAAAAGCAAAATTCCTGTTCTCTCACCACACCATCTGGTGTTATACAATCGACGAGATGAGGCTTGTCCTTCACCATGAGCGTGACTTCCGTCGATAAAGATGTTGTCGCGTTTGGCGATGAAGAATTGTGACTCTCCGGCCCATCTCCAGAAACGTCAAATGGATCTTCACCAGATGCATTGGGTTCATATATTGCGAATTGAGCACAGTACAGATCTGGAACGCATTCGTAAATTCAAAATAACACGCACGATTGCGGACGAACCATCAGGAGAACATTGCGAGTTGTTTGAATCGACAATGAGCGACGAGAAGACGACGATCGCGATCAGAGCGATCAGCGTCGGTCGGAGCATCACTGAAAAGGCGAACTGCGCACTGCGGCGTATCACAAGACGATTGACTCGGACGGCGAGTGAGTGCGACGCAAACGGCGCTTACGTGGCGTCCAAAGCGGACAGACAAAGGATGGCCATGTGGAGCCATTATGTCTGGAACCAAAAATAAACTTCCACGTTGCACGTAGACTCACGCTGTTGTTTGATTTATCACGTACGCAGGATTTAGCGGATCGTTGCATGTCGATCTACTGCAATCCAGTCAATTTCATCGACTCCTGTACGACTCCAATATATAGCAAAATATTCAAAAAACAAAGAGCACAAGTTCAATTTCAAATCAGGGATGCAAAGACGATTCTGATAACTGCTTTTCACGAAATTCCAATAAATACTACATCTACAAACAACAAATGAGTTTCGCCTTCTTGTACAATCCATCCTTGATCGCTTCGATTCGCTCCCTCCGCTGTGCGCAGATTCCACACTGGCGATGATGGATTCTCACTTCGTCAAAGCAGTCGATGTGCGTTCGATGACCGCAACGAAGCAGTGCGCACGGTTCACGGGCGACTTCGGTCTGGAACTGGCGAATCAGGTAGGACAGTTGGTTAAAAACTCACTTCGCACATGACGCAATCCTTACTTCCCAGTGACTTCACGCTAGCGCGCAATTTCGTGCGAAGATGCGGCGGCGATTGCGCGACGGGCTCTCCAACGGCCTGTAATTCAATCGTTCGGAGGGAAACTGAAAGATTGATTTACCTTAGGAGCAACAGGAGCAAATTCATCTTTTCCGGAGCAATCGAGGAAACCTGGCGGTGGCGGCGGATCACTCGGTCGAATTCTGTTGTTCGGAAGGCCACAGAGACTCGTTTGCGGCATCCCCATCGAACTGAGACGATTTCCAGCTTCTTGCGCGTTACATCCGAAGATCTGATGAGCAGGAAGGACCTCAGGTGCATTCCACATCCTCTCGTCCACCGAATGAAACGAAGTGACGCATCGCCTCCTCGCGTGTCTGGTGTCAGGAACTCGTCTGACAGACGCCCATCAGCCGAAGGCCGAAAATCAGGTAAATCGATATTTATGGTTCAATCGTTCAAAGAAATTTCGCAGTGAAAATAATTTATCTGATCGATTACAAAGACGAAATGACGACCTGAATCAGCGCAAGGGTGAAAAGAGCTCCCAAGAATCGACTGGCGCCTGCCGTGACCGCCTGTGCCTTCAGTCGAACGAGCGCTTCGGAATTGTCCACCGCCAGCATGTCCTCCTTGTTTCCGCACATCGTATTCGGGCAATTCGATCCGACGCAATCCAATTTGAAGTGAGTTCCTCGAAGAATGACGTCCCCACAACGGGCGCTCAGCTGCGTGAACACGATCATCTGATTCGGGCTCACTTCCACCTTCAGCGCGCGCTTCTCCATCCGCTTCGACTCAATCTGCTTCGTGAAATCGTCCTTCAGCGTGGGGAGGTCGAGACTTTCCTCCCTTTCGGTGCCATTTCCGAGTTTCCGGTCGATGGCGATCGGCTTGATCTTGATCTCATCGCACTCGAACTTCATGAATTCGAGATCCAATCGCATTCCGTAGCCGTCGAATGATTCCAGCGCGTTTTTCACTTTCTCGTCATCCTAAAACGTCTCCGTTACTGCAGGGATAATTAATCTCCGAGACCGACCCAAACGTCGCGATAAACAGAAGATCTCGTGAATCCAACGTTGTACTCGAAAGTGTAGTTGAACTTGGCGTTTTCCGATCTGATGAACTTCTGAATGGGGACAAAGAAGCAGCGCTCGCTCTCATCGCCGGCGGCTTCCGTGGCGACAGGAGCAGGCGCAGTGCGGTTATGTGCAGCGTCCTCGTACGTCATTCCGATGCTGACGGGTTTGGAGAGGTCCACGTTAAAGTATACCGCGTTGCCGGATTTTGCCACTGAAATGCGAGTTTCGAAAGAGTGCGAACTGAATTTTGCCAACTTACAACTCGCGAGGCATTTGTGGCGCACTTCTGCGTCGTCCAGTGCGTTCACCATCGTCTTCTTGTCCTCAGTAGGAACAAAGTGATTGCAGCCCTTGATCTGAATTTTGCGCCAATCGATATCTGAAAATTAGAATTGCAAAGGCCCAAAACAAGGCTGAAACTAACCGGTCTGCGACAGAAAATCAACAATATTTTTCGTTTCCCATTTTGGTTCACTTTTTATCACGTTTCCCAAATTATACCAACTAGATTGGAGAGCTTCCGGATCCCCGCCCAGATCATGAGTTGGTTTTACCGATCGAAACAGAACATCAAGCGGATAGCCTTCTGTAGTAATGCTTTGGGTGAAGATTTTCCCGGCCGAATACACTGTAATGCGTACGGCATCCTCCTGAAAATAAGAATGCAAACCAACAATAATTATTAAAGAAACCCACCTTCAAACGCTGGATTAATCCCATACCGTTCTCCGCAGTTTTCTTCAGACTCTCTATGGGATTCTCGTAATCGACAAACGAGAACAGATGCGTGTAGCCATCGTACGCCTGATCGAGGAGAACGGACGTCTTAAACTGGTCGGCGGCGTCAACGCGGAGGCAGAGCAGAAGCCAAAGAGAAGTGGCGAATACAAGAGACGACATTCTGGTGGAAGGCGACAGTTTGACAGAATTCCACGCTCTGCAATGCGAATGCGCCGCTTTTAAGCCTTTCGACAGTGAAACTGAAGAGTGCAAACGTCTGCGCGACACGTGGATGTCTGAATGATGCGAACGGACGACGTGGAAGAAGTCACGATTCGCGTTTGCAGCCCTTGATGCGCGACCACGCAAAAGAGCGTAAAACGGAGTACATCGCATCAACAAAAAAGCTGCAATCATCAGTCATATCAACACTCTCATTTAAATCAATTACAATACACCCTTTATGTGACAAATGTTCTCAAATTCTCCGGTCGGCGTCACCTTCAAAACATAACTTGAAAACAACGTTGCTATTCGTAAAGCTTCAGCAGTGGGTTCGGGAACGTAGGCAATCACGGGGAATGTTGCGGAACCCTGCTTCTCTCGTTGACGACTGTCCACGACGTATCGAGCCAAACTGGAGAGATAGGCGAATTGAGCGGCCATAGACTCACGATGCGGTAGTTCCATCTCGACCTAAAAAGACAGAGAGAACCACCTTCAAAGCGATTCTGTGGAACATACGATGATCGTGTGTGGTTTGAGGTACTTGTTGGTCATCTCGTGGAGTGCGTCGTAGAGGTCGTCGGATTCGCTACAGAAACGTATTTTGCGCAGCCACGTCTTCTTCAATGGATTCTTCAGCTTCTTTGGATCTGGAATCGCGTCCAAGCGTTTGCGTCTGCAAATGTTGTGTGGAACAAATCGTGAGCAAAGGAAGAGAACGCACCTTATCCACGCACACCGATGACTGTCGGATGCCGCTGTTAGAGCTTCATCGAAAATTGCTTCGAAGCACGGCCCGAACACGATCAGAAGATGTGAGTCGTGGCGGTGCGAAGGAATCGGACTCCCAGCAAACTGCCACATGCAACAGCTGAAGAGAAAAATCCGCGATGGAAGCAAAGATACCTGAAATCAGTGGACGTATGAGATCGGCAACAACACGGACAGGGTTCGATCGAAACAAGGAACACGACACGCTGTATTCTGAGCTGCCTCGCACTCGATGATGCGCGATTCTCATATTTGTAAATTGTGTTACGGCATTCACGCAGAACGATTGATCACGAACCAATAAAATTTTCATTCACAAACTTTGATATCACACAACAAATTACGGTTTCTCGTTCTTCACAACGAGACCAAACGCCGATCGTGTCCTTGCCTGCGGACAGACGCCATCTTTGCAGCAACACATAACTGCGGGATCTCCATTGTCTTCAGGGACGACAGTGCACTTCCGGTGATTCTCTGCAATCTCGCAAGCTTGCAGGTACCGTTTCCTCGAATTCTCTTGAACCAATCCGTCGATGGCAGATATGCAACCAGTTTCTTCTCCGTTCTGTGCCAACGCCCATCTTTGAACGTAGCATCCCATAGCTTGACGAGCGCACTGTTCAGATCCGCAGCTATCTTTCTGAGGTTTGTGATCAACTAAGGCTGCTGGAAATGTTTCAATTTCAGAGAATCACTGATAAAACACAAACGTACTTCTATTAATGAGTTCTGAGTGAATCAAGAACTCGTTACACGGCTTTTTGCTTGTAATACCAGCACGACAGCAACACACGAATGTATCATTACTGTAGTTGCAGAACATTTTTGTATTCTGTGACGATTTAATTGCCAGCTCAGCTGCGCATTCCCTCGCTATTCTGATGTTCTTCGATGTGAGCTAAAAAAGGACCGACACCTAATGTTGTTATTCAATTCACTCACCGTCCCACTTTCCAGAATCCCAGTATCATTCATGTAAGCTTGATAACAATATTTCGTTTCAGGGTTCGCCACATTCTTTAAACTCCTTTGGTGATCCAGGCTATTGAAAGTTTCGACGTTGAACTGTGTCTCCGCCTCCATGCATCGAGGTAGCTGCGACTCGAAGTTTGTGGTAAACGTCGTACTCATCGTCGCCGCAAGCTCCGCATCACAATACTGGCCTGTTTTGTTGAAGCTTCCCGAGTGCGCTAAACGATGAGATGATTCGGGGTTCAGTTGACTTCATTACCGTTTGAAGAACAGGTGCATATCATCACAAGTCGAGGCACTTCAAAATCTGAATTCTGATATCCTTGTTCCTTGTTCTCACATTCATCGGCTTTTGAAAATGCATTGTGGTTGAGTTTCACTTCTACCACGTGACATCGGGACGTATTCGTGAGTACATCGTGTATTGTCCTAAACTCCTCCTTCATTTGAGTTCGAATCAACCAAAACTTACGTTTCATTGGCAAGAATTCTCATATTACCGTCGTGAACGAGATTCATAACCCTTCTCTTGCCGACATCGTAGTACACCGGACAGAAAAATACTTTCTCGCCAGCGAATTCCGTCGAATTCTTCGTGTACAGATGATCGTATAAAACATGCTCGAATCGACCCGCATACTTGCATCGTTTCTGAAACAGTTGGACCGATCATAAGGCGAAATAAGGCATCACATACAATGTAGGCCTCCAAGGGTTCGGCTTTCTTGTAGTGTATATCGTGATTGCAAAAATCACGCGAATTACAGGAACATTCCATTTCGAAGTCAGTGGACGTAGCCAATTCCAATAAATGTGGACACGACATCTCTTTGCTTGGTTTCAACTCACAAATACCCGAGTAGTGTGTTGTATTAGAGTTTTCATATTCAGGGCTCATCTTTACGATTAGAACCCTTGAAACACAAATTAATAACATCAGCAACATTGGAACACTTACGATTGGAGCGTATTCCAACGATAATTGACGAGACAATGATGGGCTGTTAGTGGCTTCATTTGACTTGCATATAAATTAACTGACTTGAATTTTTTTTCATTATGGACGTACTGTCCATTTGCACAGAGCCGTGTTGCGTTTCTTTCTTCGGGATTTCGCACAGCACATTGCTTCATATTCTTAGAACAACAACACCAGCGGAAGTATCCTAACTGCGTAGCGATCTCAATACATCTCGACTTAAATGGAATATGCTCTTGGGAAGTGGAACAGAGTGAACTTACATCATAGGAATTATCGAATCCTGCCTCTTTGGAATCGAAAGAAAGTGAGCACTTCGTTAAATGTTCGATAAAAACACTAACGTCACCATTATTCGTCGTACTGTTGAAAAGTGTGCCTTTGGTTGGTTGAGTGATCCTGTTAAACAGCAGCCTTCCAGAATAGATGTTTATATCACCGTTTGGTGCAGCATATAGAACCGAGTGACAGGTGGAGACGAACGGAAGCTTCGGAGCTTTCATAAAGTCTTCTGTCATACAGGTATCTTCTCCTTTCTTGATAGGCGATAAACCCATCGCCGTTCTCGGCATCGCTTTGATGTAGCTGCGGGCAAGAGCGAGGGCCAATTCACGTTTGGTAAAATTCAAAGGATCCAATGTCTTTCCGCTCATCGCCTCAAGAGAGCTCGTACAGTTGTAACGGCAGCAATGTACCCACACATCGGTGAGCAAGTAAGTCGGTGGGACATTTTGAGTGTCGAATCTAATAGTGTAAGCTGGAAAGCTTTTTACAATCTGGTCGTTGTCGTTTCTTGCGCAAAAATCCTTGATAGTATATTTGAGCATATCTGTTTCTATACGCTCCATTCCGTTGTAGAAAACATTTAATTTCGTCGATGGATTTCCGACGTCAATGGCTAAAAAAATCTATTTTTTAATCAAGTAATCTGGCAATCACAACTGACCATAAAAGCAAAATTCCTCATCTCTCACCACACCATCTGGTGTTATACAATCGACGAGATGAGGCTTGTCCTTCGCCATCGGCGTGACTTCCGTCGATAAAGATGTTGAAGAATTGTGACTCTCCGGCCCATCTCCAGAAACTTCAAATGGCATCGAAGTGGCTTCATCTGCATATAAAAATGCATCGAGTGAGTTCGTAGTGAAGAGCTCACAATCCAGATCTGTAACGCATTCGTAGATTCAAAATAACACGCGGGATTGCGGACGAACCATCAGGAGAACATTGCGAGTTGTTTGAATCGACAACGAGCGACGAGAAGACGACGATCGCGATCAGAGCGATCAGCGTCGGTCGGAGCATCACTGAAAAGGCGAACTGCGCACTGCGGCGTATCACAAGACGATTGACTCGGACGGCGAGTGAGTGCGACGCTGCAAACGGAGCTGCAAACAACGCTTCCACGTGTCGTGCAAAAGCGGCCAGACAACGGACGGCCACGTGGAGCAATTCTGTTTGAAATGAAAATGAACTTCCACGATGCACACGCCGATGGTTGATTTGCACGTAAGCAGGATTGAGCAGATCGTTGCATTTCAATGGAACGTTGCAATTTAATCTACGGTGACCTCACAATCATTAATCGCTATCGTGAATCGCACTGATGATCCTTTAAAATGACGAGGATCTCTTTCAGTCGATCTTTCTGCTGCGTCGCCTTGGTCGAGCGTTCACAGCTCCGCAATTTTGCGATTGTCCACATAGATCACATTCCTTGCAGTAGAGAGAATGCAAAGTGTAATGGCGGATTCTCGAGTTCCCCTCACTCCTCTTCGGTCGATAACCTTTTCAATCATGGCCAAACATGCATGCTGCCGAACGCTTTACGCTCTCTTCATTTTACAACGTTTGATTGTGATACAATTTGGATTGTGGTAGGGTTTGATACAATTCGATGGCGTATTCTCCAAAATTCTTGCCCACGTTCAAGAGTGGATGTAGTGATAGAGATTGCGATACCATTTCGAAGCGTAGTTATCGTCACCGCGACTCTCCTATAAATAGAACATTACCACCGGAATCAAAATTCTCGATCCACAAACTCACCTTTGCAACTCTGGGCTCGTTCATAACCAGCGCACCGCAATCCGTCAATTCCGCGTGGAGACTTCCAACAAACCTGCAGGTCACAGAAATTATCCGGCGCAGCTGCACAGCAATCGAACTCACACCAGATGACCGAGAATCCTGTCGTTAATTTCCCGCCTCGCTTCGGGCTTTGCGACTATCGCTTGTTTCTCTCTGACGCGATCAATTTCTTTGAAGAATATGTCCATCCATAGCTTCCTGTCTTCGTCTCTGACGCACACAAGATGCGCAGCGTAAAGCGCCATAGCTCCAGCGTTTCTGCCTCGGTCCGCGATACCAGCATTTACCACGCGCTGAGCCAACGCGCTCATGATGTGATAGTTCGGGTTGAAAATGATCATGAACACGCCCTGCCCTGTACGCGTGTTCGCTTCGGTGATTTGGTTAAGAAGCAAGATCGTCGAGTGTTTTCGCCTCGCTGGATCGATCGTGCCGTCGATGCCAAAGAACGCATACGCAAATTCCTCTGGACCTAATCTGAAATTGATCCACCGTTTGACTTGAACCGAACTGCAAACACCCACACGTCTTTCTTCCATTTCGGGGTGTTGCGGTGCACGTAATTCTCCCTAAAATCGTTCCTACAATACGAGCGAGCACTGTAAACACCCGGCTACATTTCATCATCGTATCGCTCAGGCTCAAAGAGGCCGTCGCTGATCTTTTTGTACAATCGCACGATCCATTTTACCACGAACTGGAAATCATAGCAATCGCGCATGTCCAGTGGTTCTTCGCGACTGTGAGTCTAAACTCGAGCGATTAGAGAAACGAAGGGAAGAACGCGAGTTCTCACAATAAGACTCAACAACATAAGCTTAAGGATTTCAATTTTTGCGATTTTGTGCTTTTGTAGCTCTGCAAGCAGTCTGAAATACAGATTTCTAGCGTTGCCAGTAGACCCGTAGAACTATCGCTAAACTTCACGCATCAGACGCAAACTCACGCCAGCCAGCCGCACATCCGTTGCCGATTCGTTCTCTCCAACTCCTGCGTCCTCTCCTCAAGCGCGTCCTTCATGAACGCGTCCAACGGTACGCGTTTCTCCGTGATCTCCGGGAAAATGGCGAGGAAATACGGCTCATAGCGCAGCTTCTTCTGGCGCGGAAGGCTCTTGTACAGTTTCTGTGCGCTGGAAACGTGCGCGCAGCCGATCACCGCGCACTGAAGCATCATTTTGAATAGCTGGTCAGTCCACGCATAGACGATGGTCTTCCGCGCAACGAGCGCGGTGTCGTTCCACACGTGGCTCACCGCGCCGACGATGAACACGTTGATGAAGAGTCGTGCGTGCTTCCGGTAGCCGAGCACTCGGCGGATGAGCGCGGAGAAGAAGAACGCCACGTTCGCGTTGTCTTCCTTCAAAAGTTTCGCCAAATCCGCTCCGAAACGCTCCAGAAGAGTGCATTTGTTGAGTATCGACGTGATTTTGCGGTGATTCTTGAAACAAAGCGATTTTTAACGAGAAAAAACGGGTTTGACGCACTTGTGGAATCTCCTTCTTGCTCGACCAAGGCTGTTTGCTCGTTCTCCACGGCTTTGTGATTGGTTCGAGCAGATTGTATGCAAAAAGATCCCAGTGCAAAAAGATCCCAAGTAAAAAGGTCCCAAGGCAATAAGATCCCAACTAAAAAAATCCCAAGTAAAAAGGTCCCAATGTAGAAAAATCCCAGGTAAAAGGGTCCCAATGTAAAAAAATCCCAAACAAGTAAATAAGCCCTTTGAAAAAGTTTACGAAGTTGTAAACTTCCTGATTTTGGTCAGAATTTTCGAAACTTCGAATTTTCCTCGTGTTTGTGGCAGTTTTCTTTGATGTTGGCAAAGGCCATCAAAGTTGGGCACGAGCACGACTATTGCCATACATGAGCCATGAACCATCAAAGAGCACGAGCTCCATGGTGAGCGAGCAGATCTTAACCTTTACAAACCAAAGTGGTTTGAAGCGAGGACAACGACGAATTCGAGCACTCGAGCACAGGAATGCTAAAAATAGAATAGCGCCAATAACGGAAAGTGCAAGTAATTATTGCAAATGCAATTGCAAATGCTGACTTCACATCAGCAATTTTTTGGAGAGCGCTGTTGTTGGCGTGTTTGGTAGCAAGTTTTGACTAAGCTGTTAGGCTAGGGTTTGGGTTAACCATACAGTAAATCGCTTGTGCCAAATTCGTGTAAAGTGTGAAGTTACTCATCACTTAATCTTCTTACAACCTATATGACAAGCGAATTCTGTGTTTTCCGTTCGCCGACAAATCCACTAGCGGAGATATTGAAATGAGGTTACATTTCAGATGTCAAATTTTGCACTGAGGTGGTGGTTTGTCGCACAATAAATTTAGCAACGAATTAAAACAAAAAAAACTTAAAGTAATGACTTTTTAAATGATTTAAAGTTTAATTTAAAGTAAAGTAAATGAAATTAACCTTAATCATGAAATCTTAAAGTTTTGTTTCACCGCAGCGATTCCTTGTGTAATGATTTAACTTAAACGTTTCTAGCGTTATTTGAGCTTTGAAGAAAAACTGATTTGAGGAGTAGTTTAGTTTCATCGAATCTTCGTGTTTAAGTTGAGTGACAATTAAATGGAACACAAAGATACAATAAAACAACGGGTCTTACACTTACAATATTACGCGAGGGTCGGGATCATGCTTATACACGACTTTTGTTGATCAATTGTTCAAGTATTTGCGTTTTCAACTGAGGATTACACACAGTAAAGTTCAGTTTCAGCAAATTAAGTAAACGCGAAGTAGAGTCCGGCAACTTGGGTATCTTTCTGTGCATTGATCGAAATAAAAGCGCACGAGATGATTAAGCTTAAATGAGTTTTATCAACCTTAGACTGCATCATACTCTGAAGGAACCAAATGTCCTACATTTGTGCTTTTAGCAGAAGCATCGTGTAAGCGTTAGATGTCTACTCATTTCATCTTGCCTTTCCTTGCATTTCTTTTCGCGCAATCATGCTGATTTGTCATGAACACAGTAATACCTTAGTCAATTTTGTTACAGGATCTTTTCAGGGATCATTTCTCCGCGGGATCTTTCCAGTTACAATCACGACTTTAGCGCAAAATTGGTTTAACTTTTGACTTGATTTCTATGACAGACCTCACGTGCTCTGAGCTTTGAGCTAAGTTTTTAGGCTTCCTTTTGGGCTAACCATACTGTAACTGCCTTAGGCTAAGGCCTAGGAGCTACCGGAGGGTTTGCCTAGTGAATTTTGGGCAAGCCTTGTTGTTCGTTTAAAGTCTCTGATAGCAAATATCACAAGTTTTCGTCTTGCGGCCAACAATAGAAGAAGAATAGAACAGGCTGGAGAGAAGAAGACTTTGGTTGTCATCGCGACTTTACCGCGAATAATCTAAAGTCGTCCGCGCTAAAGACTTTCGCGCTACTGTCATGTCGTCGCGTAAAACAATCTAAAGTCACCAGCAAACATTCGAACTTGCGCTTACCAACTATATGGTCACGCGAGTTTTTGACGCGAACTTCACGAACTACTTGCATTTACCGAACATCAACCGACAGTCCAGTGGGACTTAAGTTTACTAACTGATTAACCGCACCTTTACAAACTAAATCAGCAACTTAGCAAAAAATTCTAAAAATTGTACTGCAACTACGTCAGTTTATACCTGTAATTACGACTACGTCTTTTTATACCTTTTTCGCAACTACGACTACGTCACTTTATACCTTTTTCACTACTACGACTACGACTACGTCGTTTTATACCTGTCCACGGAGTGTTAGTTTTGTTGTTGTTAAGTGTTATAAAGACATTTGATGTCTAAGAGTTTGCCACTGATAACAATTGCGATTGCGTTCACAGGTTTAAGGTGACAAAAACTAAACTTTTTTGCTTAATAACACTTAAACAACAGCTTGATTAACGATTTGCGTGCTTATACGTTTGCAGATTACGTGAAGAAGTGCTTAAAAGTGGACCTTCAAACTTAAAGTTTTTCGGCAATCAATGTGTTGGAAATAAAGTGTAGCGTTGGGATTTTTTTACCTGGGATCTTTTTACATTGGGATCTTTCTTCCTGGGATCTTTTTACTTGGGATCTTTTTGCCTTGGGATCTTTTTACCTGGGATTTTTTTACACTGGGATCTTTTTACCTGGGATCTTTTTACACTGGGATCTTTTTACCAACAACGGTTCGAGCACTGTAAACGTCGCCTTCTCAGTGATGAACGGCGTGATTCGCAAAACTGCGGCTGCAGCTCCCTCCTCGCAGCACGAATTCTCAATTTCGATGTTTGCGTCAACTGAATCTGTGCAGGACGCGTGCCGGTTATCGGCCGCCACTCGTCGCATCTTCAGCCTCATTCTAAGATTCAGAAACCTTGCCAGCTGCACTTCATCCTCCTTCTCGACGTCTTCCGCGTTTTCTTCCTCGCGTTGATGTTGCTCGAGGGCCGCAGTTTCTCTGATCTCGAGGCTCGAGAGCTTTCGATTGATAGACCGCAAAAGTCCTTCAAGTTGACTCATCTAAGAGCGACATCAGCAGCCATTCAGTTTAGCACGGAAAAACATCGACTACGGTAAACCAAACAACAAATTCACGTTCAACAGCAAACGATTTATGAGAGTATAAAGCAAAGGTTACGGTAATGCGGCAAATGCTGCCACGATTAAAGCTGCAGGAAAAAACTTTTGCATAAAACAACAGGATCTGAATCGTGTAATACGGTAGTCCACTGGCGGCTACGAGCGCCATTCAGGTAGAAATGTAGTTTTCAAGACCTTGAAACCATTTGGTGACGAATTTACATTTCAGCTTCTGAAAATAGAAGCAAAATTAGCCTCGTCTTCAGCTCCAAAACGTACCATTCCTCTCTCAAATAAGCCAAGAAAGTTGCCGTTCAGCAAGTCAAACGTAATATTACCACGAGCGCCCACTTCCGCCATAAACGCGCCTTGGAACCTGAAGAATAACCGAAAATTACTCCGAGATTGCCACAGGTCGGCCTTACATCATGAATCCCATCAGCAAATAATTTGTTTTCAGCCGCATTTCCGCCGATCTACCGTATCCGTGCCTTCTTCTCAGCTTCTCCAATTCCTCGTGCAAATGCTGCTGAGTTTCGATGATGATCTGATTGATCCACAACTTCTCCTCTCCTGTTTGCATGAAAATCAGTTCGATGGCGAGAATGGCGAACGTCCGTGCGTTTCGTCCGCATTTCGCCATGCCGCAGCGGACAAAGCGGCGCATCACACGTCCCTCTCGCTGGGTGTGGTTCTCGAGCAACACTCGGTCGATAAGCATGTGCGGGTGCCACGCGAACATGGCCAAGAAGGACTCGACGTTGCTTGTGGTAACCTGGTTGAGCAGACGCGTTATGGACTCACGCTTGTAATCCAGGCATCGAGGATTACACAATTGTGGTGTCAGTATGTCCAGTAAACCGGTCATTTCGTCAAGCGAGCTTCTGAAATCAACATTTCATTCGTTGTCAACTACGGCAGCACTCACGGGTCCGTTTTCTTCCATTTCGGGGTTTTTCGCGGAGCGTAGTTGTCTCTGAAACCACATTTGACGAACGATTGGATATTTTATCTCCTCACTCATCATCGTTGTAGCTCTCCATATGCTCCCAGAGGCCGGCGTTCATCTTCAACTTCAATCGCAAAAGCCACTTGAATACGAAATTGGAGTTGTAGCAGTCGCGTTTGTCCAGCGGTGAGCGACGACGCATCTAAACATCATCATCCTCAATTAGACCGCGCTCACCTCACTAACCGTAAGGTTGTCCAACATGGGATCGATGTAGTCGATATCTTTGAAGATGCCAAGCTTCTGCAGCTCTCCCAGCAACCTGAAAATTCACTTGTGCATTTACAGATACTCATACACTCACATCAAGAATCCGCACATCCTCTGTCGATTCGTTTTCTCCATCTCCAGCGTCTTCTCGTCGATCTCTTCCTTCATGTAGGCGTCCAGTGGCGCAGCTTTCCTGCCAATGTCAGGAAACGCATTCTGGAAGCCCAGGTGATCCCTGATGACCGGTGGGAAGCCTCTGTAGAGCTTCAGCGCCAGTAAAATGTCGGAACAGCAAAACGCAACGCGTCTTGTGAGTTTATCGAAGAGCTCGCTGAACGCGTCGCAGCAGCGAGTCAACGCGGTGTTTTGGTCGAAAAGACGCAGAAGGTTAGAGAAAACGCCGTTGATAACGTCGGCGTACAATCGCGCGCTTCCGGGGTGGCGGAGCACTCGATCGATGATCGTGTAGAGGAAGAAAGACATCAGCGGCGCGTCCATTACCATCTTCAACAGTTCGTCCGAGTAGCGCCTCAGAGAGCTGCAGCGGTTGAGCAGCGCGATAATTTGTCGCTGATTCTTTGGAAGCTTTTTCCGCTTCACCCACGGCTGCTTCGAAGTCCTCCAAGGCTGAATTGGTGCTTCTTTCTCGAGCAAAGTCGCCATTTCGTTGGCATCGATCTCCGGCGTTGATGTTGAAACTTCAACGTCAAAATTCTCGATTGCGCCTGTTGAGGTCAGCAGGTCAGCAGCTTGGAAATGCGTGGAAGTCGACTCCAAAACATCCACGTGACGAGTTACAGAAGCACAGCCTTGTTTTTCGTTGCATTTGATGTGTGCTGACCTGAAATTATCAATTTTGCGAAAGTTGCACAAAAATGGAAACCCGACGCTTCTACAAATGTGTCAGAGTTCGTCACATTCTGGATTCCAACTCTTTCTCTACTTTTCAGTCGATTTTGAAGCTGGAGAACCTCTCCGCGCAGCAATCGCTCGTCTTCGCGGCGCTCTTTGGCGACTTCTTCGTGCTGCAGAAGCTCCTCGAGCGTTCTGGATTGCCTTTCCTCGACCGTTTGCAACTTTTTATGGATCGCCCTGATCAGTTTGTCCAAATCACTCATCTAATTTCAATCAGCGATTAGTACGGTAGCAGAATCAGCTTAAGAACATGGGCTACGGTAATCCGACTGGTCGAGAAAATCACGAATTCGGCAAACATTTATGACAGCATCAAAGTTAACAAATCGAGCAAAAATCACGCTATTTTCCGTTGTTTTGTGTATTTGCAGCCCTGAAATCCTTCAATATTATCGTATCTGCCACAGTTCAACTCACAATCGCTCCTTGATCCTCATAAACATGGCCACAAGCGCCTGTTGCTCAACCATTTCCTCGTCGGATTCTTCTCCTTCGCGAATTCTTTCGTCCAACGCCGCATTGTTGCTCCGCTCGGTGTTCTTCAGCCGCTGATCGATCGATTCGAAGAGAGACCGCATGCTCGTTGTCACGTTTGGTTCCATTTTTCTGAAAATTGCATGATCGAGGCTAAAACAACGTTTTCAAGCATGAAATACGGTAATCCGGTAAAAAAGACAAGTTTATGAGTGAGCTGTAACGCTTTATTGAAACACTACATCGAGTACGATCGTGTTTATCATGATGTGACAAATCCCGAGGCGACGAAATCGACGATGGTCGGCCTCTCCCGGTCGGCCATGATTACTGTAACTCATATTAACAGCAATCTCAATAGAACACATGGAAATCCAGCTTCCAAACTCCAAGAACTTCAGAGAAAAATTGATTTATACAGGCCTGAGAGGTTTCCCAGCAGGTGAATCAGATCATTTCGATGATTATGCAATTACAAACAAAGTATCAACTAGGTTATAAGTTTGAATCCACCCACTTTAAAAGATGCCTGGTTATTTGGATGTGAGGCGGGAAAAAGGAATGCGCAAACCCAGCTACGACCAGTTCATGTATGTCGTCCTTGCAAAACTGCGTTATCAGTCCTTGGTCCCTCAATGCAGCGAGGAATCTCATCATGCCCAGAATTAGCATATGCATGTCAAACCGGAGACCCTCGCGGCACGTCCACTCATCACCAGTGCCAGCAATCCCCATATCACCAGGCGACTCATACATCTTCCAGTTGACATGCCTAAAAGCGGCGCGTAGCACAATGCAGACAAACTCTTCTTTGTGGATGGTGGCGTAATTCTTGCAGTAGGCCGAAAGTCTCCTCACGTGGATCGCCATAGTCGTCGACAGAGCACCGCTGTTCGCGATTGCCATTTGAACGACGGATCTGATGTAGAAATCATCAGGGCTCTGGTCATCCAATAAATCCAAGTCCGCCATCATCATCTCGTACTTTTCCTCGAATGTTTCGCGGTCAATCTTCTTGTCGTTGACCCGATTGAGAAGCGCGACTTCTGAATTCGTTTTTCGCCATTTCGGGAATGTTCTTTCTACGTAGTTTTCACTGAAATTAGTGCGGTGCAGGAAAGAAAATAACTGTTTATTATCACTCACTCTTCATCGTCGTCGTAACCGAACGTCTGATCCCACTCGCCTTTCCGCAACTTCACCTCGAATGTCAGAAGCCATTTTGTCACAAATTGGGCGTCTCCTTGCGATGCCGCTATTCGCAGCTTCTCTACTTGGTGCTCCCCACTTATTATTCCAGGTTTTTGCAGTTCTGACACAATCCTACAGCGAACGATTAGGAACTACACGCGGGCGCACGCTTTTTACCTCAAGAATCCGCACATTTGCTGTCTTCTAGACTTTGCAAGCTCCGCCGCCCGTTCCTCCAGCGCTTTCGCCATGTAATCGTCTAGGATACGGTAGTTCTCGATGCTCATTCCCGGAAACGCCTTGTAGAAGAGAAGAGTCTTCCGCGCCTTGCTCGAAGACTTTGCGTAGATGATCCGCGCGTTCAATAAATCCACGAATCCGACGGAGATCCTCGAGACTAGGAGATCCAGGAGTTGCACCATCCATGCACGGTAGGTGAGGTGCCGACCCGGACCGCTACCGTGAATAGCGATGTGGTGGATTGCTCTGTTGATGATCTCGATGAAGAGCCGAGCGGTGCGGTTCTCTTTCAGCGCGTAGTTCATGATCACTGCGAATGAAAACGCTACGTTCTTCGAGTTTTTCTTCCAGAGATCAATCAATTCCTCTGAGAACGAGTGCTCCAGGGTGCATTTGTTCAGAATTGCCGTGATCTGACGAAAGTGCTGAAACGAGCGGTTATAGAGCACTATTTGGTCAGTCCTACCCGTGAAAGGTTGTTCCTCCTCTTTGACCAAGGCTCCTTTGAGGTCCTCCAGGGCTTCTTGATTGGTTCCTGGACTGTGAACGTCGCTCTTTCGTTGGTAAACTGCTTCAGTTGCCATGTCGTTGACAGCGTTTCTTCGGGGAAACGCGAATTCCCAATTTGAACGTCTGCACGAATCTCCCGTTGCGTTGAAGCCTTGAATCGAGCGGAAACTGATTCCTCGAGCGGCACAGGGAGGGAAAGAGAAGCAGGGGATGCTTCACGTTCGCAGACGATGCGCGCTGACCTGAACAGCGTTTAAAACATGCCCAAATCCGAGGTCAACCTTTCTGTGTAAGCGGTCGACGGCGGCAGATTCTTGATATGCGCATCTCGTTCGTCGAATTGCCTGGAATGCTCGTGTTCACGTCTCACATCGTCAACTCACTCTTCACATTTCCTCAGCTTTGCCTGCAGCGCTTCCAGAAGCTTCGATATCTCATTATTCTTCACTTCTTCTCGTTTTAAGCGCTCCCTCAATGCGTCTTCATAGGCCTGAACTCTTTCCTCAATCACCTCCACCGATCGCTGACATCGTTCGAGGCTCGAGACGACGAAATCGCCGATCGTCGACCTCCCCTCGCTTGCCATGGTTACTGTAACTCTAGATTAGCACTGCGAACATCAAACAAAACGATACTATCGAGAGTGACAACAGGCCAGTTACGGTAGAACGCGGTGTAAATAAAGTGTTTATATGAATATACGTAAATTTAAATCTTCGAATCCGCCGACACAATTCGGATCTGCCAGCCACTTTTTCACGAATTCCATCGACACTGCTCGGTTGTACTTTGATCCCTAAAGCGGAAGATTACTGTAGCTTCAGCATCCTATACAACGTATGCGCTAACCTTGTCTCTTCCAGGCAGAGCAAGCGATATTTTCATGAAAAATCGTTCAAAACTATTCCCAAAGCATCGAAAACGTAATAATTCTGACAAAAACCTGAAAATGCCGCGATTATGTTGGAGTTAAGGCAGCGAGACCTACAGTACAAAAGCCACAGCTCTCTCCTTCTGTGTCGCAATCCAAATAGCGCGTTGTTCGTACAAATTTCTCGGCCAAATCTGTCGCTCTCCATCCTCGTTGATTTCATCGATCGATGTCGACAATCGGCAATCGACAAAAGCCTCGGTCGCCACCGCTTCGCACTTCTTCTCAATTTCTATACGCATCAGGGCGCCTATCTCCGGGTCTTCGAACAACGCGCGAGTGACCGCCGCGTAGATGGTGCGATTCGAGGGTTCGTTAAGCGCGCGTTCCACCAGGAACTCCGCAGTCTCCACAAGCAGCTCCTCAAAGATGATCAAATCCACAAATTGGGCTTTATCGAGCATCGGATGCTCGGAGAGGACGACTTTGTTGAAGAAAGAGCGGAGTTGGAAGATTTCGGGATTCTTTTCTTTGCATGTTTCTCTCTTCCAGGCAGCGCACCAGCGCATCGGTGGAATGTAAGCGGTAACAACTGGAGGGTTCCGGTGCAGTTCCACATGTTCGTGACGCTTCTAAAATCAGCTGGATATTTAAACGCGACCTATTCAACCTACAGTTACAGCTAGCGAGGGTCGTGGCGGGGGCCTCCGCACTTCGGGGACGTTGTTATAACCGTAGTTCTCTTGACGTCTAGCAGAAAGAGCTGAAGTACTCACAGGAGGGTTTGCTATACCGTAATCCGCCTGAAATACGCCGCTGTTGTGAGGCGTGGAAGATTCGGCTTCCTGTGGCGCTTTTTCCACGTTCTTCTTACCGCAACCCTTCTACAAACAGCACCATCTCAGAATTCGCATCAAATCAGCCTACCGTATCCACGTAATCGAGCACCTCCTCGAAGAGTTCCCCACACACGTGCTGCATCTTCTTCATCAACGCGTCCTGCGAGCTAAGTTTCGCCTCGACAATGTCCAGCCGCTCCGCCATGACCTCCATCTGCTGCGCCATGCGATCGTTCATCCGCAAAAGGTGGATAATCAGGTGCTCTCCGCCAGCAGTCGTCATCTAGTCAAGGAATACAGAAATCTCAGTCAGTAATTTATACAGCAGAAGTATGAAATTACGAAATGCGTCGATAATGTTTACGATCAAGCGATATTCAATAAAACCCAATTTAATTAGTCCAACCAATAAATACTAGTAAAATATAACCCAACAATTAGACGAATCAATAGAGAAACTATTAATCTTGTGAATCTTAACGCTTCTTCTTCTTTCCGCCTCCGGAAGCTGGTGCAGTCGCGGTGCCACCGTTACCGCCTTGTCTAGTCTTCAGTTTTGGGATCATCTCGCAAGCGTATTTCATGAGAGAGAGTCCTGAAATTGGATGAATTATCATGACGTGCAGACAAATATCTTGATTAAATGAACTGAGAATACTACGTGAATAAGCAAACATTCGTTTGTTACGAACGCGAGCGTCGCCTGAGATTTTCACCACGTCGCTTATAACGTGACCACGTCATCTTTTCAACCGCACAGTATTTATCAATCTTGATGCATGCACCGCTAAGAATACTCCGGAAGTAATAAAACGTATTTGCGCTTTCCAAATGCAACATTTCTTCACTTCTAATTCAAATACGAAACCTTTCCGAACGTTCAACACCTTCCCCACAATCCGAATCCCTGACAACTCAGAAAATATGTAAAAACTTACGGTTAGGGAACTTCTCATCGACCGGCTTGCCATCATCGTTCTTCAGCTGCACTCGCACGCGTCCTTGAAAGCCCGGCTCGCGGTTGGGATCTAACGGATGCATCTTGTTCTTCTCGATGCGACATTTCAGTCCGGAGTGCGAGATAATGTCAAAGATCTCCTGCGCAGTCGGATTCTCGATGGCCAAATCGAGCTTCACACGGCGTCCCTCGACGGCTGATCGCTTCTTGTTGAGGAAAACCGGGTAGATGCAGATCCACTTCGCCTCGTCCGAGTGCGACTTCGTTGCGTACGGATTCGGAGCGATCAACGACATCTGAAACGAGGAAAATGAGATTCGCGCTTGATTCTCGAATGAAATCGCGAGGAAACTTTCCGATTGTGGCATGACGTCGCTCGGCGCATAGCCAGACTGCAATGAACGACAAAGTGACGAGACATATAGGAAACGTCACACGCTCGAGTATCGCAAGTTGAGAATTTGGATTCAGCGCTTCGCTTCCGTCCTCCTTCTGATTCTGAAGGCGGAAATGTCGCGAAGTGACCACGGATTCGTTTCGAAAGCCGCGCAAGGCGAGGTAGACCTCAATTACCCAAATCGCAAGCCAAAAACTCCCGATTTCAGTTCGATATTCGCGAAGATGAAGATCAAGTTATCAAACTGCAGGATACGTTGGATCTACTGATTGCTGCCGGCTATTTTCGAGCTCGAATCAAGGGGTTGAGCGCGTTTGACAAGGTAAAAGAGCGAAAATAGGGTGAAAATCACTGGAATGGCCGAGATTCTTTTTTTGATGATTTTTGGCCAAGTTTTGGTCGTTTTCGACAGCCTTCTAACTTGAATCTTGTCGCGGAAGCTTTGGTTAAATAGAAAATGCTCAAAATGTTCAGTTTTTGGCAGAAAAATCGTTAGAAAACTGAATTTTTCCCTTCATTTTCCCTATTTACGTGGCTCGTTTCAGATCGTTGGAGGTCTCGTTTGGAGCATTTCCCTCTGCAAATACAACGTGGATGTCGATCTTCTCTACTCGGAAAACTCGACTATTGGACAGAAAATGTACACAGCTCAACCTTAAACTCTGCTCTTCAATTCTCACTTTAGTGCGCTGACGGAAAAAATTGTTCAAGTCCTCTGTCAGGTCCAATGTCCTCATTCGATAGAGCCGCATCAGATTCAGGGACTCGATTTTGTACACATCTTCCCCGTAGTCCAGTGGCTCGTTCGTCGCGTGCTCGAATGCAAGGAGAAGTACGGCGATGAAGTCCAGAATCACTCTTTATTTCAATTCAACCAAGTGGCGGACGTCTCCGAGGTAAAAAATAACTTTGAAATTCGTGTTTATGGACTAAAATCCAGGATTTGCACGTCTCAACCGACGCAGAGAACTCTCCGCGTCGCAAATTCCGTCGTCGGCCTGGATTCGTGAGCTCCAACCTCATGGAGGATGTGCGCTGCACGCTGATGGAATTCGAGGGCTACTCGAAGACTGCGCTGGCTTCTGCAGCGAAAAAGAAATTGCCGGAAACTGAAGCAGAAAGCGATGACGATGATGAGTTGTTCCAGGCGGAGCTTGTAGCGCAGCAGGAGCTTACGGACCGCGCTCTTGAGGAACTACCGGAGATCAAAATCGAAGATTTGGCGCCAGTTCAATCAGAGCATGTGGAGCATTCAAGTGTGGAAGAGATGCGGGAGTTGATAGCTCAACTAACCAGAGAGAACGGATTTACCGAAGAGGAGCTGAAAGAAGAGGAAGAGAAATACGATAATTTGAAGTCGGAATCGGAGGAAATTGAATCCCAGTTGGAGCAAATACGGCAGGCGTCGACTTCTGTTGATGAAGGGTGAGTTGAGTAATGTATCTCGCCTCCCATTGTCCGTTTTAGGACGATGACATCCTTAAAAGAGCTCCTCGTAGAGCACGACGAGATCAAGGAACGTGATTCGCTATTCAAGAAGCAATGCAAAGCGGAACTCGCGATTCTTCGCGAGGAAATCGTCACTTTGGAGGCGATCTGCGCTGGGCAGGAATTAAACAAGGAGAACGCCACCGCGCACATTCTGAACGACAAGAAATTGAAGGCTCTGGAGCAGCTGAAAGCGCTCCGCCTCGATTCCGCCGATATCACACGCGAAGTATCGATGCTTCAGCGTCAGATCGACAGCGTTCCGTCGAACGTCGAGTTGAATCAATATCAGAGGCGCTTTATCGAGCTCTACAATCAGAGTATGCGCTAGCTTCTCCTGGACCGTAATTCTACCGTACCACTTTCAGTGGCCACACGTCACCGTCAAACGAAGCAATTCTTCACACTTCATAATACGCTTCTCGATGTTAGGAATTTCATGAAACGCGAAATTGATCTTCTGAATAGTATCGACAATTCCAAACATTTGTAATTGATCGTATACAGTGGTCCGTGTGCTAATGATTCGTTCCAGGACTTCTAAGGACAGCTACAAAGCTTCGTTCGTCGAGAACCTCGACGACATCCTTAGCGGGATTGATGATAGCCTTGATAAGGTCAGTTTGAGACGTCTAGACTTGATATGCAGTGTCATGCCGCTGGTTATCTGTATGTGTTGTCAAACTCTCTACATCTATAAGTTGCAGATCACAAGCAGAAAGCGCGAAGTTCAACAAAGAAAAGATCAACTCAGCGACCGCTATGCGCTGCTACTTGAAAAGGAACGCTTGTACCACAAAACCCTCGATGACTTCAAGAATGAATGCCAACGAAACGAGGAATTGCGACGTGATATGATCTAACGGGTCCCGAAGATCACAGTTTGATCAGTTTTGTATAATTATTAATGTATAGAAATTTATGAGGTATACGGTATCTACAACAACTTTGAGCTCCAACTCCTCCTCTCTATTTGGTCGAGTTTCTGTCTCTGCTGCTCGACTTCACGATCTCTTTGCGCCAGTTTGTCTTTCAACACCGCCAACGCAGCGCTTCCGTCCTTGTCGCGTTTGCGCTCACGTTCGATCCTCAGTAGCGAGTTGTACTGACCTTCGATCTCGGTATATTGCGATTTCAGCGTCTCAAACTTCTCTGTAACCTCTGTGAGACGCAGTTCCGTCTGAAAATTTGACATCAGACAAGTTCTACATAGTCTAGACTCACAATTCTCAATTTTCGAGACATTCTCTGGAAATCTGTCTCTTCTGCGTAAATTACGGTAGATTTGGGCGACTGTAGAGGTGTTGTCGATTCTTGTCGGGGAGTCGGAAAATCGGTTTGCGACGAGGATTCCGCTTGAGTTCGAATGCGAACGACCGATTTGGGGCGATTTTTGAGACGCGAATTCTCCTTCTGCAGGAGCTCCACCTGCTCGGCCATCGAGACGAATCGCTGGCGGAAGGAGTCGACTTCCGTCACGTATTTCACCTCCTTCATCGTCATCTCTTCTTTCTGCTTGCGCAGCTCGGCTTTCAGCGATTTGAATTCGTCGGTGCGTCCGGAGGTTACGGTAGCGTCGCGAGTGAGTTGGTCGATTCGCCGATCGCGACGTTCGAGAAGTTGCTGCGAATGCGATTGCGCGTCCTCCAGTTCGTTGATTTTACGTTTCAAAGACTCTATCTGCTCCTCGCGACGTTTCTTTTCGTTCCAGCGGTCAACTTGCTCCTGGAATGCGTAAAATTAAATGAAAAAACGACGATTTTGAAGTGCTGTCGTTGAAAAATGCGCAAATTTGAGAAACAAAAGTTCACTAGCGACACCGACGCACTTCCATAAACTCAGCATTTCACCGTTTTCGCCAAATCACCATCGCCTGAGCCCAGAACTGCTCTCCGCTTGCACTCTCACACCTCCACCTCATCTCCTGCAAACGCAAATCACCCTATAATTTTGCACTTTCACCCAAATAACCGCTCGGTCAGCCAGATCATCGCTCTCGATGCACTTTGGCGCCTTTACGACATCGCGTTCCCACAACCAAAATATGCAAATCGGTCGGTGTGATACGCGCCAGCGGCGGAGAGAGGGAGAGGGAGAGGTGCGATGAGTCACGCCCTCAAGTTGCACTTTCTTTGTGACGCCCCTTTGGAAGCGGCGATGCTGTGGCATGCGAGCGGCGATCTATCCGTCAACAGTCGACGGTTCGGTTGTCTCCATCTACCTGTGCTGTGTCCTCCGACCTCTGCCTAGACGCGACGTTGTTTTGTCTAGTCCTGTCCCATCGCCGGTCGAACCGCCAGTCTAGACTAATCTTAAACTGTTAGGAGCCATTCGATGAGTCGGTAAGGTTCGCCAGACAGTCTAAACAATTTTCCAGCGTCTTTCAGCTCGTCTAGACCATTCCTGAACTGTCGCCTCCATCAGACAGTCTACTATCGCCCAGAGCACTCTATACGCTGTCTATTTCCGTATTTTCCTACGCCGCGAGCAAGCTGCTGACATGATATGGTGATTCGGTTGAGAGTTAGAACGATTCCGAGTACTCGCGACCGATTCATCATGTGATGACGGCAGCTCAGAGCTCTCGCCACTCACCTTTTGATTCCGTCCCTCCGCAAGTTTGGAATTCTGCTCAAGTTGCGCGATTTCAGCCCGCAACGAGCGGATCGTCACATCGCGAGTTTTCAGATCCTTCCTGGCGACGTCCACCAACGACTGCAAGCGTTCCACGTCCACTTCGACCGGCGAGGCGCCGAAACGGCGCTCAATTCGCGTGAACGCATCCGCTTTGATTGTTTCGCACGCTTCCGCTAGTTCCTACAATGGAATTACCGTATTACCGTAGACTTACTGTATGCCTCGAACTGACCTTATTCGCCTTGTTCAACTCATTATTTTTGTTTTTGAGCCTTCGAATCTCGTTTCGGAGCTGCGCGACCACGACGTCCTTCTCGTCGGTCTTCCAAGTCGAATCCACTCGCTTCACCTCGTAGGTCGACCCAGAATCAGACTTTGGAGGCCGCGGAGGGTGCAGATCGATTACTATCGGCTCTGGAGAGGCGTTCTTCGGCTTCTCGACCTCGTTTTCTCCAATTTCGGTCTGAATTCCGATCGAAAACCTCGGAACCTTCTGTCTCGCCAACAAATTCCTCATCGAGTCGCCCAGGCGTGCGTTCGCGGTCTCCAAATCGAGGATTTCGCTGCGCAAACTCAGAATCTCCCTCTCCTTGTCCTCCATCTTCTGGTTATTCACGATTTCCGACGATTTCTTCAACGGCCGGAATGTTTCCACGCTTCTCGTGCTCACAGCGGCCGGTTGCGGTGCTGAAGGCTTCGATTCGTCCAGAAGTCGCCTGTACTTCTCGATCTGCTCGTCCTTGTGCTTCAGCTGCTCTTTGTAGCTTTGGATGCACATCCGCGCGGTCTCCCTGATCTGCTTCACTTGTTTCTCGAAATCGCGCGAATTGTCGTAGAAAATCGTCCGCGTTTTTGCAATTTTCGCCTCGCCGTCGCCGTCCGAGAGCACCGAGCTCCGCGCTGTGAGATTCAGGTCGTCGGCCTCAGATTCGTCTCTCCAAATCGGCAATTCCAGCGCTGTGTGGCCCTCGGCTGTCTTCTCGGCCGATTTCTCGACTTCTTTGTGGTCCTTTGCTGTGTAGAGTTCGACGTTCAGGCTTGCAAGGATCAACTCGTTGTTCTCCTTCGTGATCTCCTCAATTTGCGTCTCTTTCAGCGTCACATCCTTCTGTACGTGGCTCAATTGCGCCTTCAGCTGCTTCATTTCGAGGGTCAGCGCTCTGGTGTTGAACTGATCGGCTTGGAGGACCCGTTGCAGCCTTACCAGATCCCCACTGTTCTCGATTATGGTCTCCATCGAGTGTTTCATCGATTCCACGTTCGCGAGTTGAATGCCGACTTGTTTGTGCTCGCGTTCCGCCTAAAAACGATCGCGTATCACACAAACAAAGCAGTTTCACCCTACCGAACTCAATTTCTCCGTGATTTTGACTTCTTTCTCCGCCAAATCGTCCATTTTCTCCTTCAGCATGACGAGTTGATCGGTGGTGATGCCGTTGATCATCGATCGCCGCATTCGCTGGATCGAAATCTGCAGATTCATGACAATGTTCACGAGGCGGCGCTTCTCCGCCGCCCACGTGCGCTTCTTGCTACCGTACTCCTTTTGGATGCGTTTGATTTGCCGGTCGGTGAGCATCTTCTCCTGGAACGAGTCGGTCTGCTCGCTGAGCGCCTGCAGGAAGCGCCGCTCGATGTTGCCCAGCATCAGCTTCAGCTCGCTTTCGTTCTCCACGTCGACAAGGAAGCTCTTCAGCTCGTCGGCCTCCGATTTCCATTTCTCGCTCTCGCGCTTCCAATATTCGTTCTGGTCGGTGAGGATGTCGAGCATCTCCTGAAACGAGAACGGAAATGAGCGATTTTGGCGCTCGTTTTACCTTCAACTGGCGATTCTTCGCGTGCGTCTCCTCCGTCGTCGCTCCGTTCTCCAGCAACTTGACGATATTGAACGTGTACTCAAAGTCGAGCGTCTCCTCCACGCGCATCGTGCTCCCGATCACACTCCTGCTCAGCAACTTCTTGTACTCCGCCACCAGGCGGTCGTGCACGCTCTGCGGCACCGAGTGGATGACGGTGTTCTGCATCCGCGCGATCTCAATCGAGTTCAACTCGTTCTCGTAGTTGATCTGATTCAACTGACGCCCCTGCACGGTCATCAGCGTTCTCAACTTGCTCCTCATGCGCTCTTTCTCGTTTTCGGAATTCGTTTTCAGACGATCGAGGACGTGACATTTGCGCGTCGTTTGCGCGTTTTGGATTTGGAGATAAACGAGGCGTCTGGTCGCTTCGGCCATCCGCCGTTCGACTTCGCTGCCGCCGATGCGCATGGATTCGGCGAGGCGGCGAAGTTCCGCGACCTCGATTTCGAGTTTTTGGACTCGCTCATCATCGAGGACGAGTTGTTCGTGTGCAACGGGCTCTGAAATTGCGAAATTAGATTTAAAAACTAGCCGCAAAAACCCCCTACGGGGGTTTTGGCGTCTAGCTTGCTTTAAAGCTTCATGCGACGGCGCCATCCCAGTGCCTTCCATCGCCGCTTCATCACAGTGCTACCATGCGACGCGCCATCTCCGTGCTTTCCCTTGAACCACGCTATCTCTGTGCCTTCCCTCGGCGCGCACTCTCATTGCATCTGCGACGGCACCATCACGGCGCTTCTGAAGAAGCCACCATTCCAGTGCTTCTCCGTAAACTTCTGTGACGGCACCATTGCAGTGCTTCCATGTGACTGCGCCATCTCAGTGCGTCTGCGACTGCGCCATCCCAGCGCTCCTGCTATCTCCGTGCTGCTGTGCCGGCGCCATCCTAGTACTTTCCCGTTAACCGCACCATCTCTGTGCTGCTGTGACGGCGCCATACCAGTGCGTTCCCATTATCCGCGCCATCACAATGCATCTTTGCGACGCTGCCATCCCAGAGCTCCTGCTAACCGCGCTGTCCTAGTGCTTTCCCATAAACTGCGCCATCCCAGAGCTTCCTTGCGACGGCATCATCACGCCGCTTCTGTGCGAAGCCACCATTTTCCAGTGCTACCCGTAAACGGCGCTATTTTGAAGGCCAGAGCGCATCGCCTCTGTGCATCATCTCTGTGTTGCTGCGCCGGCGCCATCCTAGTGTTTTCCCGTTAACCGTGCATTGCATCTTTGCGACGCTGCCCTCCTAGCGCTCCTGCTAACCGCGCCATCTCACAATTGCGACGCCAGTGCCTTCCCGTTATGCGCGCCATCACAATACAGCCCAGAAAACTCCACCATCTCGGTGCATCTTTGCGACGGTGCGCGCGGTTCTAACACAGCGTATCTGTGCGACAGCGCCGTCACCTTGATTCCTTGCGACGCTGCCATGCGAGCGCTGAGTCAAATCCACCTATATACATCGTGCCTCTTCGCAGATTTTCGAAAAGCAAATGTTTATTGCTGAACGCGCGAACTTTGAATTTCGAAAAAGCGCATTGACCGCTGCACGACCGACAACTTTCAGGAAGATCGCGTTGAGACCATTGCACACGCGTGCACACGTGCACACGCGTACAGACAAACCCCTCTGTAGCAAATTAGCAGGGGAGGGAATCCGAAACTGGCTTAATTTCTATGTTAGTGGTCTCGAAACGATTTGCCTGTGTTGTCAATAAAACACGTAAGCACACATTTTAGCTGTGGTTATCTTGCTGCTCAGTTGATTTCCAACATTTTAAGTACCGTACCTTGCATCTTCTCTCGGTAATCCTTGTACACACAATCCAGTTGCGTCCTAATCTGCCCTATGTTGCTATCGTAGTCTTTGCACGTGTGCTCCAACTCTTTGAGCTGCTTCTCCTTGGCCTCCAACTCTTGAATCAACTTCATAACCTCGTAATTCAGAGCGGAAATCAGCATCGCGCTCGCTTCGAACGTGTCCAACTCGTCTTTCCGTATCCTCTTCACTCGCTCTCTTCGTTTCGGCCTCTCAACTACCGTAACCTCACGAATTTCGGGAATTTCCGGTATCTCCGGTTCGGCTGTGGTAGCGAGGGAGTTCTCCGTGCTTCGGGAGTCGACTCCCGAGCTTGAATTGTCCTCTTCGTGACCTTCCTCCTCCTCTTCGATCTCCGCGTCGATTAGAGTCGGCTTTCTACCGTAACCGTCGTGATATTCGGCCAATTCGACGTGCAGCAACGAGCACTTGTTGGTCAACTTGTCAATTTGCGCATCGCGGAACTCCAGCTGCTTCTCGAGGCGCTTAATCTCAGAATCAGCGGTGCCGAACAGGCTCTGCCGGAACTGAACGAGTTTTCCGTGGATTTTCACGTTTTCGGCGTCTTTTTCCTCCAAATTCTCGAGTAATTTCTCGTTTTCCTGTTTCCTCACTGCCACTTCGTTCTGCGAGTCCTCGAGAAGCTTCTCCAGCTGCAGAACGCGCAATCGGATCTCCGCTGCGGGGTCAACGGAGCCGGATTCGTTCGGCTTCCCGAAGAGCATCCTGGCCATGTTGGTCGCGTTGACCAACTCCACTCGGAGCCTCTCCAGCTCGTTTTCCTTCTCCTCTGTCCTGTCGAGCGCCTTCAGCGCTTTCAGTTCGCCGAGTTCCGCTTGGAGCGCGTGGACAGAGTCCTGGAAACGCTCCAGTTGCGCGTCTTTCTTGTGAAGAACGGTCTCATACTCTTTGTTCGTCACTTCGTCTTTCTCCGTTTGCTCTTCGACTTGTTTCGACTTTTCGTGGATCTGCAACGAAGGATACTGTAGCAGAGGAAGCGGGATCAATTTCTAGTTGCGTTGAACAACGCGCCGCCGACTACTTTGGAGTTGTTTACGATCAGCGAACGTTCTTTGCACGCCATCAAAAACCAAAAATCACGCTGTTTCAATGAGAAATTGCCACAACCAAGCCAGTGTTTATGCGTCTGGCTGTTTTTAGTCTAAATTTGGAGCATCTACGCATTTTCTCACCTGATTTGTGGTCAGCGAGGCTTTACGACAGAGCAAATGACAAAAACACACCGATGCGGAGATGAATGAGCGCATTTTCTAAGCTCTGGAGTGAAATTCTCGCTCAGCAGAGGCCAAAACACACGCACAAACCTACTTTCAGCCCAAAACGTCTTCTGCTGACCTAGTCTGGGCCTGATTGGAGCCAAAAACCTAACGTTTCCCTACCTGCGCATTGAGAATCTCGTTGTCGGCGCTGATTTGCGCGATCGCCGACTCCGCCGCCGTCAGCTGCTCCTTCACGAGCGCATACTTCTCCGCCGACTCCTGAATCAGAAGCGTCGCTTCCTCCAACGCGACGCTGAGGCGATCGACTTCGCTCCTCAGTTGATCGTTCTGCGCGATCACGTTCTAAACACTCCGTTCAGCCTCCTTCGCTACAGTAATCCGAGCAGCATACCTGCAGCTGAGAACTCAGTTTGATCGCCTGCTCGCTCCGCTGCTTCAATTTCCGCACTTCCCAGTCGCTTTTGCTTGAAACGTCCTTCGAGGAGTCGAGACGGCGATTCAGCTCTCTGGTCGTGTCTTCCAGCTGCGCCAACTGAACGATTACGGTGGTTACAGGGGGTTACGGTAGTCAATTCTCACGTTATTTAGCGTCAAGTTCTTCTCCTTTTCGAGCGCCTCGACGCGTGTGGCCAACTCCTCGTTCTTGTCTCTTCCGTCCGCCAATTCGCGGTCGCGTTCGCGATTGAGCGACTTGAGATGCGCATTCTCCTCTTTCAGCATGTCGATCTCGTCGCGGAAAGCTTCGCTGGTGATGCTCAGACCCGCTTGGCTCGTGATTCGCTCTCGCAGAGTGCTTTGCTCCTCCTAATAAATAATAAAAATGATTTTGAGCAAAAACAATAAAATTAATCGCTCCCGGGTGGGCTTGAACCACCAACCTTTCGGTTAACAGCCGAACGCGCTAACCAATTGCGCCACGGAAGCATGTCTTCCTCTTTCCATGAGTTGCTTATATCTCGATCGGTCAATGAATAAACTCACTTTTAGGATTTCACGTTCTTGTTCCCAGTTCTCTTCGCGTTCCGCGATCTCCGCCGCTTCCCGCTCCGCCACCTCTTTCAGCTCCTCGGCCGTTGTGTGCTCGTACTGCATGATCCATTTGAGCGCTCGGAACAGAACGTCCACTTCGCGTTTCGTTTCATTTCCATCGAGTTCAAACTGCAACTCAGGAGAAAAATCGCGACTAGTAAATCCCAAACTCACCTCGGCGAGCTGCGCGTACCAATAGTTGATCTGATCCAAGTTGTCCGGGTCGTTCTCGACGATCTCCTCGAGGTGCGCGAGATTGAGATAGCCGCTAGGTGGGCTGGTGGCCGCCGCCATCGTCTCCAACGCGCGTTGAGTGACGCATACGGCACGGCGATCTGCGCCAGGCGGAGTGACCCTCTCTGGACCTCCGTTGTCATGGAGACGCTGCAGAGCGCGATGAATTGGAGCGCTGCCAGCTGTTGTCGCCCCCGGACGACGTTGTGATTAGCGCTATTCATTAGAATAGCGAAAATTCTCATGACCGATGTTTATGAAGGACCGGAAACTGGTTTCTGAGAAACTATTTTGCTTGTTATCCGGCTCCTGACACTATTTGCCTGATTGATTTGAACGGCGTACTGTTTGCTGCAAAAATGGAATTTTCGAACTATATCTGGTTGTTGGAGTCGTTTTTCTGCGTTTTGTGGCTTTATAACGGGTGAATGCTGAAATCATGATGATCTGGACAGGATTTCACGCAGTTTGATACCAAAAATGCTCCATTTTGATGTGGAGAGCGCCGAAAACGTGGTTATCTTTGCGTTATACCCAGTTTACCGTTCAGCTCTGTTTTGATTAATTGTATTTGAGAGCTAGCAGGACTCGTTGCAGGACCTAATGGAACGCCTTAATGAAAATCGAGTTAGAACCGATTTCAGTTTTGAATTTAGGCTAAAATAGGAGTTTTTAAATCCAATTTTCTCGATAATGATTGACGGCCCCTAAAATTCGCTTGCTGCTTGCTTTCAGTCGAGAATTCGCGCTTATTTAACATCTATTTTCCAAATCTAAGCTCGTCTTTTCTGCAGGTTCTTTCCCTACGATGAGTGGAAGCGAAGCGGAAGATGTTGTCAACGACTTTGAGTCGAGCGGCGACGAGATGCCACAGAGCGACGAAGACGTCTCCCACTTTACCGTTTCCTTCTTTTCTAACGACAAGGAGTAAGTCGTTCTTCTTATATGTGTGATCTAAGCAATTCAAATTTAGAGTCGCTGATAAGCTGATTGATGCCGGAATCAGCATACCGTCCACATCCGAGCCCACTCGACTGAACGCTCTGGTCAACAAGACTATTGAAGCCGCGGACGACTTGTGGGAGGAGAAGACGTTCGACTTTCTCATCGGAACGAATTTCCTGCGCGACTCGCTTGACGACTATGTTGAGTCGACCGGAATCTCCACTGAATCCGTCATAAAGATTGAATGTATCGTTCGGGAGCCTGCGCCCGAACCCGACCAAGATTTGCCCCACGCTGAATGGATTGGAACCGTCCGTGTTACTGATAAGCTGTAAGAGAAGCTCTATGTGACTTGGGATTCTAAAAGTGGATTTTAGGATAGTCAGCTCGACTTACGATGGATATTTGTACTTTTGGACGCACGATGGAAAACAACTGTTGAAGGAACAAGTCAGTGAAGAGCCTATCAAAAGCGTCGATGTCTCCAAAGACAATCGCGTTTTTGTGGGATTGCAGAATGCTGATATTGCTGTTTACGACGTCGATGTGAAAGGAAAAATCGGCGCTCTGAAGGTCGAAGCAGCTCGCGTGGCCACTCTCAAGGGCCATGAGCGCAGTGTAAACTGCGTGACTGTTGATAAGAAAGGAACGCGCTTGATTTCTGGAGGATTTGATCATTACTTGAAGGTTTGGAACATCGAGCATGGTAAGAGGAGCGGTCAACGTCTACAGTCCTACCCACATATTTTAGATGACGACACCACAGAGTTCGTCAAGCAAAAGGACAGTTCTAAGAAGCGGAAGACTAATATTGTCACGAAAGTACCGATGGTGACATTGAGCGGTCACAAAGATGCGATCGCTGCCACTTCCTGGATGCCTGAGAGCGAGCACGAGGTGGTCACCGCTTCATGGGATCACGATCTTATTGTTTGGGATCTAACTCTTGCTGGTGAGTTTACAAAACATTAGTTTTGTAAGCGCTCTACTTAACTTTTGAGCGCTTTTTGCACCTCCATTTGCAACCTCTTGATTTCTCTTAAATTTAACATTTATAGGCCAAAAAACTCGAATGCACTCGCAGAAGTCCTTCACGGCCCTCTCTGTGAACTCGTTCAACAGCACAATCATCACCGGCTCCACCGACCCGACAATTCGGCTCTGGGATCCCCGTAGTCATGAAGGATCCATGGTGAAACAGTCGTTCACATCGCACGCTGGCTGGGTGACCGGCGTTTGTTGGAGCACAACCAAGGACCATCTCTTCATCTCTTCAAGTAACGACAAGACCGTCAAGATGTGGGATGTGCGAAGCGCGAAGACCCCGCTGTACACGTTGAAGGGCCACACGGATCGTGTGCTTTGCTGCGACTGGACGCATCCGGACATCATGGCCAGCGGAGGCGTAGACACCACGCTGAAGACTTTCAGACGTTCGTAATTTGTTATGTTACTTGTACTCGTTGTTATCGTTGTTAACTTGTTGTTGTTAAAGAATTTCCAGATCCTCTCAGAGCGCGGCCGTCCGCGTTGATCTCTTGGAACAACTGTGTTTTCACGCTCAACGACCCTCGACACGGAAGGGGCAGCGATTAGGATTGTTTGCGGTGTGGCGCTTGCGCGAAAAGAAGTTCTAAAGCCGGCTTTGTACGAGAGTCTCCTTATTTGTGCAAACGTATCGCGTGCGGCGGATATGTAATCCGAGCTGATGAGGTTAAGACAAAAGAACAAAAACGAGGCGCGTGGCCACAAACCGTAGTTGGGCTTTGCACCAGCGGTGGGGAAAGTTTGTTTTAGGGGTGCACAACGAAGCCCCGGTGCCCCGGTCAGTCACCTTTTGCCCCCGCGCGAGCGCGCTTCCTCCGCCCACCTAAGCGCCACGCGCTCGTGTTTCAAATATTTCTAATCATTTGAACACGATTTGCTTCGCCGAACGATGCTGCTCAGGTTATTGCTTCCGCTCGCTCTGTTCTTGGGCTCCCAAGCCTCAGGTACCGTATCCTTCGAGTACCGGAACATAAGTAGAGCTCCTTTAGAATGCGACATTCTCTCCGAGAGTACGGTACTGAAATGTTCTTCTCTGATCGTCGAATACGCGAATTCCGACGTTTTGCATCCTCCGCTGTCGGAGTTGCCGCAGATCTGCGAGAAATACGCCGAGTACAAGAAGTGCACGCACAAAGTGAGCGATTCTTGCAGGTAGGAGCTTTAGGTTACGGTAGTGCTTGTACGAAGGGTTTACATTGTAGGATTTCGATGGTTCCGCAGGTGTCCGGAATGTTCGAACGACTTTGTTCGGCGGAATTCGCGGAGAAAGTGTTGGCGGAGCGAGATTGCTTCCTGAGAGCCGAAATCGAGGAGTCGATGAAGGAATGTCTGCAAAACAAGGCCACTTTTGGCCATTTCGGAGCTGATATGGTAGGTGGCATGAGGTGACGCACATAAAGTAGTGAACACGTTGTGATACATTTTGGCAAATTTTTAGTTTTGCACTTTTTACTCGCAATTTTAAGTTTTCTTGTTTTGAGATAGTCTAATTACCTACAAGTATGATGTAACGAACCAACCAGAGCTAATGGTAGTTCTGAGCACCGCAAAAGTAAAAAAATACCAACTTGTATCATATCAAAAAAAAACTTTTCTTCAGATGTGATACAATTTTAATCGCGATTAGCAAAACTAGCAAAAGCAAAGCAAAATACTTTGTTTGCAAAATTGTGAACTTTTTTGAGCAAAACCCACATTGACGAAACCAAGAAACTAATTTTTCCAATCGACTTCCAAATAGTGTCACAACGCAATATTGAATTCTCAGGATTCCCGTTTCAAGAACACGTTTATCAATGTTTGAGGAAATTTATAGGCCGAGATGGACATTGAAATGCTCCTCACCTCCTCCGACCACACATGCAACCTGATCGAGCGATACGCCGGCTGCTACACACAGGACGCCTACCTGCGCTACTGCCAGTCGGCCGCCTCGCTGGAATATTCCGTCCTCGCTTTCCTCGCTGAAGAACACAACAGTACGCGGTCAGAATGTGCCCTCCGACCCTTCGAGAAGGTGGTCGAGAAATTCATGGCTATTGAGAGAGGTGCGTTTGTATCGTTTAACCCCATCGCACCTCATGCGTTGCTTGCAACATTTCAGAGCGCGCGATCGGCGGATGCGACACGGAAGGAAATTGTCATTGCGCCCAGGGCTACGAGATCAACAACGCGACGAAAAAATGCGTCGGTAAGTCAAGAAAAAAGAAGAACAGAAGCATAATGACCCATTTTTTGTGAGAGCGGTGAGGGGGTGCCTGCTAGAGGGTCGTTGCGCGGCGCTAGGCAATGAACTTTGGCGCCAGTGGGCGCGGGATCGATTTCAAGGTTAATTTGGTAATTGAGAGTGCGAACGATTCGGGGCGATTAGAGGCGAGCGAGAGTTATCGATGAAAAAACGTGTCAACCGCGCGAAGAACGCGTGAAGCCGACCGTTGATCGGAATTTGGATCAAAAAAGTGTTGTGACACAATTCAAAGTTATTTGATGTAAGACGATAGATAAGATTTGACCTTCCGATGGGCTTCGCGCCAGTGTAAACTCGATTAAAGTTGCCACTTGCAACCTAAAGGGGTGGCGTAATCGTTGGAATCGCAGGCCTGGATGTAATGGTATCACAACAGGTGTTGTGATACAATTTCTGCTTAGCTATTATGCGGCTACAAGAACAGATATCGCTTCTGATTCTGCTTGCGAAATAGCTTTCATAAATCCTTAAATCTTTAAAATCCTTGGCTTTAATTGCTCGTTTCCGCGTGAAGGGTAAAAAATGATGTTCGTGTTCGACAATAATGGTATCATAACGCTCGCCGTTCAGACATCGATGAATGCGATCGCGACACCCACCACTGTTCTCAAACCTGCTTCAACACGATCGGCTCGTATCTCTGCGAGTGCAACGAGCTCCACTACAAACTCGGCGCTGACAATCGCACTTGCGAACGCCTTGACGAGAGTACGTTTGGCTGTCACAATACGCCCCTCCACAACCCTCCTTGCAGCGCCCTACGTCCTCTTCTTTGCTCATGGCCAGAACATCTGGAACATCTCCGCCGACGGCCAACACTTTGATCTGCAACGCGCCGGCCTCCAGAAGACCGCGATGATCGACCTGGACATCAAGGAGCGCAAGATCTACTACGCGGACATTGGCTCGAACGTGATTGAACGCGTCGACATCAACGGCGCCATCCCGCAGCAGATTCAGACCTACGAGGTCGACGGCGTCGAGGGCATCGCGGTCGATTGGGTCGCGCGCAATCTCTACTCGATCCGCAAGGCGAACATCTTCGTGCAGACCCTCGACGGTCTCTACCGCAAGACGCTCTACAAGAACGTCTTCAAGCTGCCGCGCGCCCTCGTCGCGCACTCCGGAATCGGAAAACTCTTCGCCTCCGACTGGAGCTCCTCGGCGTTCATCGCCGCGGTCAACACCGACGGCAGCGAGTTCAAGAAGATCATCACCGAGTCGATCGTTTGGCCGAACGCGTTGACCGTCGACGTCTACACGAACAAACTTTACTGGGCCGACGCGTTCCTCGACACGATTCAGTCGTGCAACTTTGACGGAAGCGGTCGCAAGGCGGTCATTTCCGATCCGAGCTCCGTTCCTCACGTATTCGGTCTCGCGATCATTGACGATTTCATCTACTGGACCGACTGGACCTACCGCGGCATCCTCCGCGCCGACAAGCACACCGGACGGAATGTGACGGTGCTTGCGCAGACCGCCCTGCTGCCCTACTCCATCAAGATTCTTCATTCGGCCGTTCAGCCTATGAGTAAGTGACAACTTCAAAATCTCTGATTTAATTCTTAAATTCGTGTTTAGCCGAGAATCCGTGCGCGAAGAAGGGCTGCGAGCACCTCTGCCTCCTCTCCAAGGAAGGAACCTCCGCGAAATGCGCCTGTTCCGACGGCTTCCAGCTCAACAAAGACCACAAGACGTGCAAGTCGAACTGCTCGAAGGACCACATCGTCTGCGGCGGCTCCGACCCTCGCTGCATCAGCAAAAAGTACCTCTGCGACGGCATCATGCACTGCAAGGACCAAGTTGACGAGAAGGACTGCCGTAAGCAGCGTGTTTCTTTCCAATGACGCCTAATTTCGCAATTTTCAGCTCCGCGCATTTGCCTCCCAGGTCAATTCCAGTGCCACGACACGAAAAAGTGCCTCAAGCACGAAGATCTCTGCGACGGAGTGAAGCAATGCGGCGACGGCTCCGACGAGAAATACTGCCACGTGCGCTGATTTGCTCCTCCTCCTCCTCCTCTCCTGCTTCTTCGCTCATACAGCAGCCCGTAGCAAGCGACCAAAGTGCCTCGCGATCGCACCGATCGCCCTTTTTCTCATTTTCCCGCCTATTTTTCGTGTTTCGCGCCGTCGTTTGACTTCGGAGGAGGTTCGTCGACTGGTTAATAATCCAAAAATCCTCTCGACGCGTGTGCTCCGCCGCTCTGATCTATGCTCATTTGTCATTTACACTGTCACGTATAAACCATCAAACCATCTGAACATCATGCGAATCTCGCGAAATCACGAATTATCTATCAACGAAACTGCAAAACGGATTTATTCAAGCTCACGGTCTTCGCCTTCAGACTCGCATTCGGAGGAATTTTCCAAACGTTCAATCTCGCTTTCCAATTCTTCGATTTTCTCCTCCGCGCACTTCAGCTCCTCCTCGAGTTCATCGGCCTTCTTCTCAGCGGCCTCGGCGCGCTCCCTGCGTCGTCTCTCCATATAAATCTTTTATCTTAAATAGATCAGTTTATTTAGATCAATAGAGCAAAACGAGAACGAATTAATTAATTTCACTTGAAGCGGATGGCGACCTGCATGTCGGGAGAGGAGTCGGCGAACGGAGAGCGGAAGAGCTGCGCGTGCTGCCACGAGATGTCCGTTCCGCAATAGCGACCTTTGCCGCCGGAGAAGGCGACCCGGATTTCCAGAAACTCGGCTTCTTCGATGTCTTCGCCTTTGATAACGAATTTTCCTTCGTTTTTGCCGCTGCGATTGGTGTCGGCCGCCATAATACGAACTACCGAATCACCCCAGCCGACGGTGGCGAGAATTTTTCCCATTCCGAAGGTCGTCATTCCCTTCAGATCGACCTCAATTTCGCCGATTTGATCTTCAATTCCTTGCAAATCGATTTTCCACACGATTTCTCCTGTTTTCTGGCCTTCCAAGCGCGCTACATGGGCCATTTGGTGATCGTACTCGAGCTTCCGGTAGATCCCGGTGACTTTTTGCGGCAACGAAGCGAATCCCTGCGAGACCAACTGGCCGTTACGGTAGTATATGTCATCCACGACGCTGTAATTCAGTTTGAACTCGTTGCTCGCCACCTCTTTGTTGGTCAGCTGGATTTCCACGCCCCCGACCTCAGAGGTTCTCTGCGCCTCTTCATCGCTGTCTTCGCCTTCAGACGACTTTAAGCCGCGAGACAGTACGCCGCGACACTTCAATATTCTGCCCTTTGAAAACCTTTAGTCGCCGCGGTACGAATTATTGTGACCTTTGAGTGGCCGATATTTTTTAAAACAATTTTATTTAAACAATACAACAACAAACAACTATTAAAAAACAACATAGAAGTCCGACCTCTAGTCCTCGGAAACTTCCTCGGCGTCGCCGTATCTACGGCCTAAGCGCCCGTAGACCTCCTTGATAACGCCAAGGAGGCGGCGATCGCCTTCACCGTTATGGTGCAGGGCGTGCTCGAACGGTCTAGTGATCGCGAGGTCTATTATGATTTTTTTGAAGGCGCTCAGAGGGTCTTCAAATGCCGCCCGCTTCGAACGGCCTGACTGAAATCGATATGATGTGAAAATTCACTTATTCTTACAAACTCACGAGTTTCGCGAGGCACAACTCTTCGCGGCCTGTGCAAAGCTGCTCTATGGCGTCGAAGACGTCGTTGTCGGAGACAACGCCATACGTAATGGCCCAGGAGACAAATCCGGCCGCGGCGGCTGCGCCGCCAATCCAAATCGCTAGCGGTATTCCGGCAATAAGTGTGTACTACTCGTTTAGTCCGGCCGCTCGATTCGGCCTCTTCAGAGCTAGTCGACCGAGAGTTGGGTGAGGAGCTCCAGCTGGTCGAGCGAGATGAGGGCACTACCGTAGAAATCAGCAGTAAGTCGTAGGAGGGAAGGCATGAGGAGTGAGGAGGGAAGGATAGGCAGAGACGTAAAGAGTGAAGAATGAATAGTGAAGGCAACCTTTTAGGCTTAGGCTTCTACGTCTACGAGGCGATGGTCCGAGGAGATCCGCCTCCGAAAAAACGTCTTATCTACAGGCAGAATGACGCAAGGATCCTCCGCATCGTCTCGAACTTCGACGAAGCTGAGCCCAATGGTGACATCGAAGAACTCCTCCGCGGATGCGCGCATAACTTCCAAATGGACAATTAGTCGCCCAGCAAATCCAGCAAGTTAACCAAGGCTGTAATTTAACAAATTGACACAAAGTTCGAAGTCTCGCGGCTTAAAGTCCTGCGGCGAGACGGCCGCGGCGTAATGTCCGGTGGAAGAAGGCGTCGCGCGGGCGAACGAGGACGCTCACGAATCGCGCGAGTTCGTTCGCTGCGGCGTTGTCGTCCTTCAGGGCGTCGAGAAGCGCGCGTCCATCGCAGAGCTCCTTCGGAATCGCCGCGGCGGCCTTGGCGAGCGCCTGGGTGCGGGCGGCCGCGTCGGCGGAGAGGAGACCGAAGCGGATCTCCTGGAATTGCTCGTTGGAGAGTGGGGACATGGCGGTGGAAGCGATGATGACTCTGAGAAGCGATACGCAAAAAACTTGAACCTCAAAAAACTTGAATCTTGGAAATTCTTGCAAGACATTTATTCCTCGTTATTTTTTAGCCAAATTTTAAGAAACACATGCTGAGGATCGTTTGAACCCGCGTGTAACCAAATGAATTGTAATCAACAACTAATCAAGCTACTAATCGAACTACTCAAACCGGAAACCGACAATTTTATGCGCAAGCAGGGATTCTTTTTCAGCTTCGGATTGTTGGCTTTGAAACGATATTCCGTGGCATGCGTGCGGACGACCTTCTCGCAACGTCCTTCTTTCAGCTTCTTCTCCAGCATCTCCTTTGTTGATTCCTCAAATTTGGCCTCAATATAATAATTGTTTTTGCCGCAATTTTCAGGGTTTTCCAGAAATCGGTTGATAAGTCGCTCCATCAATTCAGCTTGGAAATGAAAGTCTGAAGGGCCGAAGAACCTCTTGATGTTCCCGTTTCCCAGATGCTCCACGAAGAACTCGCTATTGGGAAGAATGTTTTTCCAGCAGCAAATAGTAGTTGGCTTCCTTCGCAGAAACTGATTTTCCACAATTTGGTTGTAGACTGAAATGCCGTACAATGCCCAGATTCGTGAGAAGGTCATCTTTGAGAGAGAATTCAGTAGAATTGCACCTTCGGGGGAATCAAAAATCTGAACGTTCGAAATGCTCAAATTCAGGTCCGGTTCGTTTGAGAGGAAGATGACGAAGTTCATGAGGCGCTTGATTTCCGCTCGAGACCTCAGGGCATGCATGGAATGCATCGAAACACTCGCAGGTTTCTCGACATTTATATCTCCTATTCTGATGTGCTTCAAGTTGCGATGCGTCATCAGCTCCTCCATGCTCAGATATCCCGTCGCTCCTTCGGTGCGATGGGGTTTGGTGAAGCTGTAGCTCCACTTGCCGTTGTCGTGACCGATGCTGAACCAGATCCATTGCCTCTTTGAATTCACGGTCCATTCACAGTCTGGAACGAATGCGTGTAGACATGTAGCATCATGAACGTGGTTCCGGTGTTCGGTTGCGCAGCATTTCCAGAGCGCGGCCACGCGCTCGCGGAAGTCGGCGGCCAGTTGATCCATTGTCGGTCGGTTTTGCGGCTGATGACTCTCGTCGTTCATCGCCGCTCCCAACAAATAGAGAGAATTTGTGTTCAAAGCAATGCGATCACGTGGAATCATTAAACCCCAACGTTGTCGCATCGCATATCCTCCATCAACTTCATCTCGCTACGCGCATCTGGCGAGATTTCGAACCTCGTCGCGTCGCTAGGCCCAGACGCTGCAGCGGGGTTTGAAGTGAAGTGCAAGCACAAAATCCACCGGGTCAAGGGGAAGATTCGGTCTTGACCTGGCGAGAACATCGAAGACACAGTTTATTTCACGCATATGGCAAACAATCCAGTTTCTGCTTGATCAACCGTTGAAAACTGATGTCATTGTTGCCTTCCATTGCGCGATGAGCTCCTGATACATATAAGACCAAAGTGCTACCGTACATTGTGTCGCGGGCGAGCTGTGCTCACACGCGTGTGCCCGCTCTCTGATTGTTCTCTGATCCCGCCTCTCAGGCTCTTGTCAGCCCTTAGCCGCCTCTCCCCCTCATGTTCGTAGTTAGGGCTGTGATAGTAGTAGGTCGCCGAATAAAGCTGTTAGATAGATCCACGTGTTAGGTATGGGGAAGAAGCGAGACCTTCGGGTACCGCTATAAATGCATATCCGAACGCAAACAAATTGCGCCAAGAGCAGCGATTTTCTAGGAAATGTAGGGTCCCCCATCCTTTTTTATAGCTCAATAGTGACCATATTTTGTTCGTTGAACGCCTCAATGACTAATATTCTTCCAATGTTCGTGTTGCGCTTACTGGAAAGTTCTTCTCCGAGTTCTTAGGACAACGGAGAAAACGGTATGAGTGACACAACTGTGATTTTCACACTTTGAAGCGGAGGAGGACATTGAGCTTAACTTAACGTTTGTACCCAAGTACAACAAACACTCCTACAGGTTCAATTTGGCCATGTTTTGTAGTGGGTCTCGCAGCGCCGGTTCTGAAGGCGTAGAAACGGATCGATTGGATCGTTCTGGAGAAGAGAAGAACAGAGTTACGGAAAATCGCTTTTTGTTGGCCTGGAAATGAGGCTGGCAATTGATTACACGGAAGTAGAGGAGCTTAGTGTGACTCTATGTTTGCTGACTCTATGTCACCGTGAGAAGTTGTAGCTCCAAAAATGTGAAAATTTGGATCAACACCACATTTGCTGACTCTATCTTACCGTACCTAGCACCACAACTCACTTACATTGATTGATTTTCAGAGTTTGAGGGTCTTGACGTGATCTGATCAATCGAAAACTCAATTTTCATCTTAGGGACAGACCCAAATCATCATCTTGTGTCATAGCGATCGCTATGTGCCCTCCTTTGCTATCGCCGCGCTTTCAATGGCGGTTTTTGTAGCAAAACAGCTGCGCCACTGGCTGCGTTGGCGTTTTTTTCAGAGCATAAAGCCCGCGTTCCGCTTCAATTCACAAGTCGAACGTATGAAATTTTCAATTTAAAGTACAATTTTTCTCTTCAATTTGGTTAATTAGCGAAGATTCAATGTCGTAGTGAAGACCCTAGGTTATTTGACATTCGCTAGATCAACCCGATTCGCGCTCCTGACGTTCAATAAATATGCGCTTCCGCAACATACAGTAATCAGACGCTTTCACTGTCAACAGTCTTGCCGGGAGCCTCTTTTCTGAGCAGGAGCCGAGTGTAATATTGACCGGACCATCTTAGGCTGAGCGCTGTTGCCGCTAGAATCGCCGTTGAGATGAGAAGAGCTGGCACTGAAATGGCAGAAACGGTCAAGCTCAGCTTCAGAATGAATCTCACCGACAGGATGCTGCGCTCGCCGCAGGACTTTAAGCCGCGAGACAGTACGCCGCGACACTTCAATATTCTGCCCTTTGAAAACCTTTAGTCGCCGCAGTACAATATTTTTTTTTTGGCCGATATTTTTTAAAACAATTTTATTTAAACAATACAACAACAAACAACTATTAAAAAAACAACATAGAAGTCCGACCTCTAGTCCTCGGAAACTTCCTCGGCGTCGCCGTATCTACGGCCTAAGCGCCCGTAGACCTCCTTGATAACGCCAAGGAGGCGGCGATCGCCTTCACCGTTATGGTGCAGGGCGTGCTCGAACGGTCTAGTGATCGCGAGGTCTATTATGATTTTTTTGAAGGCGCTCAGAGGGTCTTCAAATGCCGCCCGCTTCGAACGGCCTGACTGAAATCGATATGATGTGAAAATTCACTTATTCTTACAAACTCACGAGTTTCGCGAGGCACAACTCTTCGCGGCCTGTGCAAAGCTGCTCTATGGCGTCGAAGACGTCGTTGTCGGAGACAACGCCATACGTAATGGCCCAGGAGACAAATCCGGCCGCGGCGGCTGCGCCGCCAATCCAAATCGCTAGCGGTATTCCGGCAATAAGTGTGTACTACTCGTTTAGTCCGGCCGCTCGATTCGGCCTCTTCAGAGCTAGTCGACCGAGAGTTGGGTGAGGAGCTCCAGCTGGTCGAGCGAGATGAGGGCACTACCGTAGAAATCAGCAGTAAGTCGTAGGAGGGAAGGCATGAGGAGTGAGGAGGGAAGGATAGGCAGAGACGTAAAGAGTGAAGAATGAATAGTGAAGGCAACCTTTTAGGCTTAGGCTTCTACGTCTACGAGGCGATGGTCCGAGGAGATCCGCCTCCGAAAAAACGTCTTATCTACAGGCAGAATGACGCAAGGATCCTCCGCATCGTCTCGAACTTCGACGAAGCTGAGCCCAATGGTGACATCGAAGAACTCCTCCGCGGATGCGCGCATAACTTCCAAATGGACAATTAGTCGCCCAGCAAATCCAGCAAGTTAACCAAGGCTGTAATTTAACAAATTGACACAAAGTTCGAAGTCTCGCGGCTTAAAGTCCCGCGGCGATCAGTCTCGCGGCTTAAAGTCCCGCGGCGAGACGGCCGCGGCGTAATGTCCCGCGGCGATCAGTCTCGCGGCTTAAAGTCCTGCGGCGAGACGGCCGCGGCGTAATGTCCCGCGGCGATCAGTCTCGCGGCTTAAAGTCCCGCGGCGAGACGGCCGCGGCGTAATGTCCCGCGGCGATCAGTCTCGCGGCTTAAAGTCCTGCGGCGAGACGGCCGCGGCGTAATGTCCGGTGGAAGAAGGCGTCGCGCGGGCGAACGAGGACGCTCACGAATCGCGCGAGTTCGTTCGCTGCGGCGTTGTCGTCCTTCAGGGCGTCGAGAAGCGCGCGTCCATCGCAGAGCTCCTTCGGAATCGCCGCGGCGGCCTTGGCGAGCGCCTGGGTGCGGGCGGCCGCGTCGGCGGAGAGGAGACCGAAGCGGATCTCCTGGAATTGCTCGTTGGAGAGTGGGGACATGGCGGTGGAAGCGATGATGACTCTGAGAAGCGATATGCAGTCCAACACTCAATCCGTCTTATGCGCATAATTTTCCCGCCTATTTTCTTCATTTTCTACTACCGTTTCACAGCAGATAATGTTTTATCAATCATTTAATATTCGAGTTCCTCCATTACCCAATATTTACAAACTCTACAGCCATCGAAACTCCGATCGTCTCACTTGAAACGAACGATAACCTTCATGTCGGGATCGGATTGATCAATGCGCGAGCGGAAGAGCTGAGGCGAGTGGTCCCAAGAATACGCCGCTTTGAGTTACAAGAGTTACAAGACGAGTTAGTAATTATTTATGTCAGTTTGTCGTTAAATCTCAATTATAAACAATTATGTACAGCACTTCAGCACCATAATGCGTGGAAACACACTCGCTTAATACGCAAGCTTTATTCTGCAGTTTCGTTCGTTCCAACAAACACTAAACAATATATACAAAAGAACGAGCAACTGAAAGCTGGAATAATGACGATAGCAGAAAACAAAAATGTACATAACAACATGGATATTAGTAGAAGACGTCATCACAACCATACATCGGCTGATGCTGATGATAGAACGGCTGGTGGTGGTAGTAGTAAGGCAGCATTCCACTTCATTCCATTCCACGTTCATAACTGAGAACGCATCGCAGAGCACGTCCCCATCGATGTAGTGCTGCTGATTGGCAGGCTCGATGAACTGTTGATCGACAGGAAAGAACGTGCCTAGCATAGAAGAGGAATAATCAGAAGCGACAGAGGACGAGGGGCTTACCATAATGGTTGGGACTGTTATTTGGAGGAACCATTGGTGCGAACGGCTGAGGGATCAGAGCCTCATACTTACCATGAGCGACTTCGAGCAAAAGGATCTAAAGAAATGGGAATTGAGCACGTGGTATCGGCTGCCGCCCGGTGACTTACGGATGAAGTATCTTTGCCAGAAGAGAAGTGACGATGGTGTTTGAGATCAAAGGTACCGAAGATGGTGATCGAGCACCTAAATCGTGTTGTTCTCAAAAGTCATGTCCGACTATCGCACATACTTGAACAAGTGGCTGACAAGACGCAAGCGGTCATTGCTGCTGTCCACCTTGGGCTCGTACGACGGAAGCTTGCACATCTCCTTCAACGTGGCCTCCACAAGCCTCCAAATCTCAATTATAAACAATTATGTACACCACTTCAACACCATAATGCGTGGAAACACCCTCGCTTAATACGCCAGCTTTATTCTGCAGTTTCGTTCGTTCCAACAAACACTAAACAATAAAAAATTATCAACGAATCAAAAAGCAACAAGGTGCAAAAGTAACATAACAAATTAGGACATTCTGAAAATTTTCAGTGTTGTGTCTACGCCTCCGCTGGCGATGATGTCCGGATGCGTCCAGTCGCAGCAAAGCACACGATCCGTGTGGCTCAGGAACGTGTACAACGGGGTTGTAGCGATTCGCACATCCCACATCTTGACGGTGCTGTCAGAACTTGAAGATATGAAGAGATGGTCCTTGGTTGTGCTCCAACAAACGCCGGTAACTCGGCGGTTGTGACCTTTGAAGCGCTTCATGCATCCCTGAGGACTACGGGGGTCCCAGAGCCGAATTGTCGGGTCGGTGGAGCCAGTGATGATTGTACTGTTGAAAGAGTTCACAGAGAGGGCGGTGAAGGACTTCTGCGAGTGCATTCGAGTTTTTTGGCCTATAAATGTTAAATTTAAGAGAAATCAAGAGGTTGCAGATGCAAATGGAGGTGCAAAAAGTGCTCAAAAGCGCTTATATAACTAATGTATTTGTAAACTCACCAGCAAGAGTTAGATCCCAAACAATAAGATCGTGATCCCGCGAAGCGGTGACCACCTCGTGCTCGCTCTCAGGCATCCAGGAAGTGGCAGCGATCGCATCTCTGTGACCGCCCAACGTCAGCAGCGGGTAGAATTCGTGATCGATCGGCATCAGCATCGGGTGCTCATTTCGACGGATCTCCATGTCCATTTCGTCTAAAATATGGTTAGGACTGTAGACGTTGACGTCTCCTCTTACCGGGGTCGATGTTCCAAACTTTCAAGTAATTATCAAACCCTCCAGAAATCAAGCGCGTTCCATTCTTATCAACAGCCACGCAGTTTACACTGCGCTCATGGCCCTTGAGAGTTGCATGTCGTGTTATCAACACTCTCGTCCTCCCGTATAGAACATCATAAACAGAAATATCGCCACCAGTCAACCCCACAAAAATGCGATTGCTGTTTGAAACACCAATACAACGGATACCAAAGCCAATAGGATTCTCGTCTGTATACCATTTCTCCATCACCTTCCCTCTAAAGAGCTGTCTTCCGTCGTGCGTCCAAAGAAAAAAACGTGCATTCTCAGTCGAGCTGACTATCCTAAAAATCCAGTTTTAGAATCCCAAGTCACATAAAGCTTCTCTTACAGCTTATCAGTAACACAGACGGCTTTAATCCAATCGTCATGCGGTAACTCCTCATCTTGGTCGGGTTCGGGCGCCGGCTTCCGAACGATACATTGAATCTTTATGACGGATTCAGTGGAGATTCCGGTCGACTTAACGTAGTCGTCAAGCGAGTTGCGCAGGAAATTCGTTCCGATGAGAAAGTCGAACGTCTTCTCCACCCACAAGTCGTCCGCGGCTTTAATTGTCTTGTTGACCAGAGCGTTCAGTTGAGTGGGCTCGGATGTGGACGGTACTCTGCCTTCGGCATCAATCAGCTTATCAGCGACTCTAAATTTGAATTGCTTAGATCACGCATATAAGAAGAACGACTTACTCCTTGTCGTTAAAAAGGAAGGAAACGGTAAAGTGGGGGTCATTGTCAAAGTCGACCACATCCTCCGCTTCGCTTCCACTCATCGTAGGGAAAGAACCTGCAGAAATGACGAGCTTAGATTTGGAAAATAGATGTTAAATAAGCGCGAATTCTCGACTGAAAGCAAGCAGCAAGCGAATTTTAGGGGCCGTCAATCATTTCACGAGAAAATTGGATTTAAAAACTCCTATTTTAGACTAAATTCAAAACTGAAATCGGTTCTAACTCGATTTTCATTAAGGCGTTCCATTAGGTCCTGCAACGAGTCCTGCTAGCTCTCAAATACAATTAATCAAAACAGAGCTGAACGGTAAACTGGGTATAACGCAAAGATAACCACGTTTTCGGCGATCTCCACATCAAAATGGAGCATTTTTGGTATCAAACTGCGTGAAATCCTGTCCAGATCATCATGATTTCAGCATTCACCCGTTATAAAGCCACAAAACGCAGAAAAACGACTCCAACAACCAGATATAGTTCGAAAATTCCATTTTGCAGCATCTACGCAGCATGCAACAAACGTATCTACAGATCGCAAAATTGGTCGGTGCCGTTCTGGAAACAGTAGCAAATATGGGATTTACTGTTTAGGTCACACCACGAGCACCCTGCATCAGCACGGTGTTTTAAATTGTTCATCACGACTGGACGCAGTGACGGTGGTGTTGTTCGCAGTCTCGAATTCCCCGGTAACTAACGCTGCCTCCCAGACTCAAGATTCAGCTCTGAGAAGCGATATGCTGTCCAACACTCAATCCTTCTTATGCGCATAATTTTCCCGCCTATTTTCTTCATTTTCTGCTGAATGTGGATCACAGTGCTTCTATTCAGCTCGTTTCTTTTCCAGAAGACGTTCTCCGCTCCTTGCGCTCCCGAATCCGGCGCTCTCGTGCTTCTATACGACCGAACGCGATGCGCTGTCACTGTGACGAGGGATTTTGCTTCTCTGGAAAGTTCTCCAAGAAGTGAAGGTGAGTTGAAGTGTTTTTTGGATGAACTTCGGAGTGTTTTTCAGATTGGTGCCCCGAATATTGCTTGTTTGTGAAGGAGAATTTCACGGAAATTGTATTGGCAAATGACAAGACGAGGAGCGCGCTTCTTTTCATCGAGTAAACCAGAAATTATCGTCGTTTGCATGTAGTTGCGCTATTTCTAGAGGTGTGTTCAAGATCGAACCTAGCGAGAAGGCCGATGGAAGCCTGAATTGCTCAATTGTTGGCAAGGAGCTCAGGTTTGTGCTTCTCTCCTCGTTATTCTTACTGTATCTGTGTGATTTTAGATCGCATTTTCGCTTGGAAGAGGATCTCGTCACGTATGGTGCCCATTTGGTAGAGTTTCCCTTAATTTCTGTATTTCAGATGCGTTGATGGCGCAAAGACCGTTATCCCCATTCAAATGTAAGCATTTTCTGCTGTTTAAGTGCTGAATTTCTTGATTTCTCTAGAGAAAGCGAGCGATTATTCCGTGAAGAACGCCGATGGAGACGAACAAAGGCGCGTAGATGCCGAGAAGAATGGTTCTCATTCGATTTTTTGAGTTTTTAATTAATATCCATTTCCAGGAAGCCCGCAAACGAGCAATACAAGACCCCGATGATCGTCATGATTCCGATCGGTGCTATTTTCACGAGTTTGCTGCTTTTCGTCGTTATAATCCATCAATTCTGCCTGAGGCCCAAGTTCAACGCTGCTTTCAAGTGCAAAGGAAAGACTCGTCAGGGAGTGATCGACTCAGAAAGGAAGATTGGCAGCGATGAAATGACTTCGCGTGAAGGTAAGCAAGCCATTGAATTGAATCTGAGGCTGATTTTGGAATATTCAAGGTCCGAACACAAGTCGATTAAGCTCAAAAGAATCGTCAAAGGAGTTCTCGTCGCGTCGAATGCAAGGAAATGACAATTGCTAATAAACTGTTTTCGGAGAGCAAAAATCGTTTGCATTTGCAGGATTTTGTGAGTGACATTTGCGTAGGCAGCTGTGGTGCGGCTAAAAATAAGCGAATCGATTGATTAGAGAGTAAACAGGCTGTTTTACATCAGTCATCAGCACACACACGACGCTTGCTGTAAGAACAACTTTTTTTAAATTTTATTTTCTTCATTTTCTACTACCGTTTCACAGCAGATAATGTTTTATCAATCATTTAATATTCGAGATCCTCCATTACCCAATACAAACTCTACAGCCATCGAAACTCCGATCGTCTCACTTGAAACGAACGATAACCTTCATGTCGGGATCGGATTGATCAATGCGCGAGCGGAAGAGCTGAGGCGAGTGGTCCCAAGAATACGCCGCTTTGCGTCCACTCAAAATGACTCGAATCTCCAGGTGATCGGCCTTCCCGACGTCTCTCATCACGACGCTTCCCGAGTCCACCGGAATCTCCACGCTGGAAGCTCCACATGCCGCGTGCGCTGCGATTTCTCCATCGGAATCTTCCAGGATCGTCATTCCCGCGAGTTTGATCTGCAAATTGGAAAAATTGGCGCCTCGCAGTTCCATAAATCACTCACCTCAACTTCCGCGACCTCCAATCCTGCCAGATTCACTCTCCATCCGATTTCGGCCGTTTTTTCGCCCTCCCTCCGAGTCAGATACACCCGATTCGAATCGTCGTCGCTGAGAAAAGGACGAGCCCGTTCGATTCCGTCGACTTTGAACGCTTGCGACCAGTATCTTTGGGAGAGATCCGCGGTCCGTTCGTTCCAGTATTTGTTCTTCGCAACGCTGTAGTACAACGTGAAGAGCTTGTTCGCCACGTCGTCTTCGGTCAGGCTGATCTCCACGGGCACGTGGTTTTGCAACGTGTATTTCCACTCGGCGTACTCTTCTTCCTTGCGGTCGCATTCATCGTCAACATCGCTCTCCATGACCTCCAGATCCGGATCGTCACCGTCGTTTGGCTCCATCGACTGATCGGAGTTCAGCTCCGCGCGCGTCCTTGCCTCCCGGAGTCGATTCTCCAGAAGTCTGATCCTCTTCTCGAGCTTTTTCTGCTCCGGCTTACGCTCTGCAGAGTGATTGTACCGGCGACTCAATGCGTTGAAGAAATGCCCCGCGAGCTCCACGTCCGCGTGGGCATCGCGCTGGCCGATCAGCACGCGGACAAACTGCAAGGCGTCGTCGACGGCGCTCCCCGCGACGCTTCCGTTCTGCAGAGCCTCGACGAAGACGTTTCCGTCGACGAGATCCTTCGGGATCGACGCGGCCACCTTGGCGAGCGCCTTCGTCCGGAGCGCCGCGTTCGGCGATTGGAGGCCGAAGCGGATCTCCAGGAGCTCCTGGGCGGAGAATTGCGTCAGGTGAGTGGACATCGTTTGTGACGAATGAAACGAGATTCGCGCATTTATGGAAGCCGAAAAGGTGACAATACGGTGTGAATTATGGCGCGAAACGATGCGACGCGCCGCCAGCGCAGTCCGCACGCTCGCGTGTCTGAATGAGCAGCAACGTGGCTGTCCTTGTCTGTCTGTCTACACACAACTGTTCGATGCCTTTTCGATGCTTCCGTTGTGCGAATTACGGCGATGCGAGGCGACGACCTCGTCTACAGCAGCGCGGAGCTGTGGTTGGAGCTCATGTCAGCTGTATTGCGGTCTCGACGCGACGGCGTTCGCTTAATTCCAGTGGCGCTGATGTTGTTCGGAGACTTCAATTCCGCGGCTAACAGGAATACTCCTGTGTGCGCCAGCTGAGCTGAAGAGACGCGTGAATGACGATTCGACTTCACTCGTTCGCGTCGCTCTGCTCGCCTCATTTCAGTCATTCAGAATCGAATCGATCAGTCGGATGGCGAGCAGCGAAACGTCGTTGGTCGGATACCCGCGGGCCGGGGAGCTCTACTCGCACCCGGAGCTCATGGCGCGCATCGAGAAGACGTTCGAGGGATACGCGCTCGAGGCGAAGAAGGGCGCCGCGTCCACTCTGCACTCGTCTTCGCAGAGAATCGGCTCGGATCGCGACAGCAGCCGATTCAGGGAGCTCGACATGCCCAACATCGAGGTGAATCGTCGTGTGTGGCTCCATTTTAATACTTATACTGTTGCAGGAGCGTAAGAAGCAATTCTCCGAGGACTCGGCCGCGTCGCTGCGAGGAAACGCCGTCGAATTGTACACCGAAGCTCATTTTGTCCGAAAATCGACGAAATAAATCGTGATGTGTGCGTTGTGTATGTGGTGTGCTCGCTGGAAGTTGTGATGGAGTCGGTGGCTATTCTCTACCCTCCGGAAGAGAACCTTGATCGGTTCGCAGCGCCTTGCGTCGGCAGCTCTCATGGTATACCCTTGAAGGTGCGACTTTGATCTCTGTACCTTTTTTTTAAGAAAACACGTAAATTTATTTCTGAGAATCGCATGCATTTCCCGTGTAACTAAGAACTAACACATCGAAATACTAAAGCCGAAAGCCGAGCCGAAGTTATGCGCATGCAGGGATTCTTTTTCAGCTTTGGATTTTTGATTGTGAAACGATATTCCCCGTCGGCGACCTTCACGCAACGACCATCTGCCAGATGCCTCTCAAGGAGCTCGTTTGTTAATTCCGCGAAATGGGCTTGAATCAGGAAATGGTCCTAATTTTCTGGATTTTCCAGAAATCGGTTGATGATTCGCTTCATCAATTCAGCGGAGAAAGGGAAGTTCCTATTGTCGACGCTCAACTTCTTGATGTTCCCGTTTGCCAGGTGATCAACGAAGAACTCTCTATTGTGAAGTAATTTGTTTATGTCCATCTGAGTTGGTCTTCTTCGCGAGAATTGATTTTCTAAAATTTTGTTATAGACTGGAAAGTCTTTAATAGCCCAAATGCGTGAAAAAGTCATCTTGGAGAGGAAATTCAGTAGAATTTTGCTTTCGGGCGAAACGAAGACCTGAGCGACCGGACAAGTCAGCACCAGCTGCGGTTCGTTTGAGAGGAAGACGACGAATTTCATGAGGCGCTCGATTTCGGCTCCAGACTGTAAGACAGTCCTCGAAATCGCCACAGATGTGGAGACATCAATCCTTTTGATTGTGACGTGTTTCAGGTTCGGAATCTTCTTCAGTTCGTCCATGCTCAGAGAGAACATTGCTTCGTCGGTGCAATCGGGGTTGCTGAAGCGGTAATTCCACTTGCCGCTGTCGTGACCGATTTGGAAGAGAATGAGCTGCTTCTTCGATTTCATCGTCCATTCGCAGTCTGGAACGTGTGCGTCGGTCACGTGATATCTGTAGCATTTCTCGCAGCATTTCCACATTGCGGCCACGCGCTCGCGGAAGTCCACAGGAAGTTGGTCCATTGTCGGTCGGTTCGTCGTCGGCAGATAACTCTAGCGCTTTGCCTAAATAGGAAGAAAAGCAATGCGATTCGCCTCCTTTATCACAACAACCATAAAGGCAACAAGTCGCCTCAGAATTCAGCGTCGTGAAAGCCTACTTCGACATTCTGATCTGCGCCGCCTTCCCGTCAACGTCCTCCTGTTCGTCGCCATTTGCGTCGGCTCGCGATGGAATATTCCGCACTTCAGGTTGCGTAAATTCCGTTTTTTGCGATCAGAAATGAAAAAAAACGCCAAAAGGCCGTAGAATTCCGCCCAGGAACCGCGTTGCTGATTTTTCTAGCTTCTAAATTCCAAGATTCATTTTTGGAAATCAAGTAGGGCATTCAAGTCCCGCGTGGCATCCTCCTTCAAAAGAGGACAAGGCGAGCCTCCATCTCTACAGGAGAAATTAGATGCCTAGATGCGTGCGAGCTTTCGTGTCATCAACGGAGCGTCACATGATTTATTATCTCTTTTCAGCGCACACAGAGCGCCTTCAGCGGCTGACAATGCGGGATCTGTTCACTTGAAACGAACGATCACATCCATCACTCCACGAAGCGAGTCAGAAAGCACCGTGTTGCCCATCAACTTCACCCGAATATCCAGATAATCGGCCTTGCCGACACTCTTCATCACCGCGCTTCCCGTCGCCGCTGGAACCCGAACGCGGGACGCTCCGCACGTGACAATCGTGGAAATCCGTCCGTGCGACGGTCTGAAGGTGTCATTGAGAGCAATCTGCAAATGGCGGAAAGTGAACGTTGGAATCACCTTCGAGATGGCTCACCTCGATTTCCGCGACCTCCAATCCCTTCAGATTCACTCGCCATTCGAGTTTGCCCGTCCTGTGCGTTCCGTCGCGCATGAAACCCGCGCCGGTCCTCCTTTGTTTCCGCAGCACGCGTTTCACGCTGTACGCCTGCGAGGCCAATCTGTCCGACGCCCACGTGCCGTCCCTGTAGTATTTGTTCTCCACAACGTTGTAGCTGAGTTTGAACGTCTTCTTCGCCACTTCTTCTCTGGTCGGGCGGATTTCGATGCCGCCGGGAACGACTTCCATGTCGTCGTCAGAAAGCGTCACATCCGAATCGTCGTAAAGATCGTCGAGCTCAGTTTCGAGGCCGTCATCGTAGTCGCTCTCCTCCGCAACCTGCATCTCGCCTTCCACGCCCTCCACCGCTATCTGACCAGTGACCATCGGGCAATTCTCCTCTTCCCGCAGCTGCGCTCCAGCTCCTTGATCCTGGTCTTGAGTCTTTCTTCGCCTCCAGACTCGTTCTCTTTATCCTCTCCGTCAGGATTGTAGAGTGCGCCCAGTACGTTGAAGAAATGCCCGGCGAGCTCCACGTCCGCGTGGGCATCGCGCTGGCCGATCAGCACGCGGACAAACTGCAAGGCGTCGTCGACGGCGCTCCCCGCGACGCTTCCGTTCTGCAGAGCCTCGACGAAGACGTTTCCGTCGACGAGCTCCTTCGGGATCGACGCGGCCACCTTGGCGAGCGCCTTCGTCCGGAGCGCCGCGTTCGGCGATTGGAGGCCGAAGCGGATCTCCAGGAGCTCCTGGGCGGAGAATTGCGTCAGGTGAGTGGACATCGTTTGTGACGAATGAAACGAGATTCGCGCATTTATGGAAGCCGAAAAGGTGACAAAACGGTGTGAATTATGGCGCGAAACGATGCGACGCGCCGCCAGCGCAGTCCGCACGCTCGCGTGTCTGAGTGAGCAGCAACGTGGCTGTCCTTGTCTGTCTGTCGACACACAACTGTTCGATGCCTTTTCGATGCTTCCGTTGCGCGAATTACGGCGATGCGAGGCGATGACCTCGTCTTATACAGCAGACGCGGAGCTGTGGTTGGAGTTCAGCTGTATTGTGGTCTCGACGCGACGGCGTTCGCGTAATTTTAGTGACGCTGGTGATGTTCGCACATTCGAATTCCCCGTACTGTCAGGATTACTCCAATGTGCGCGAGCTGAGCCGAAGAGACAATGACGCGAAACATTTCACGCGTCCGCGTTGCTCTGCTCGCCTAATCATTCAGAATCGGATCGATCAGTCGGAGACGCCAGATGGTGAGCAGCGAAACTGTAAGCCAAAATGTAAGTTTTCTCAGTCGATCGCATTGCTTTCACACTTCCATTTAAGCAAAGTCGTCTCTCAGTTGCTCGTCAAAGCATCAATCACCTGCTGCAATGTTCCCCCCAACCATCGAACTCTCGGAAATCCGCTCCGCTCTCCAATCTCCCAATCAAGCCTACCGCACACAGGCGCTGGCAAAGTTCTCCGCGATGCTCCCCGCGGAATTCGTAGAAGGAAACGCGTTTGTCAACGCGCTGAACAGCGAAGAAGAGCTCATGGGCAGCTCCGTCGGTCTCGCGGCGCAGTTCGTCAACGTCCTCACCGGTCCGCGCACTCGTGCCGCTGACGTCCAACTCGCCGGTTTGTTCTTCAACGCGCTGGGCCGTCTTCACCGGCAAGAAGACGGAGTCGCGGATACGGTGGAAGCGACGGACGAGGCAGTTGCTGACATTCAGGGCAAAGTGAAGAAGCTGAATGTCGTCAAGCGCAACCTGCGGACAATCAAGAAGAAGAAGGCGTCTCCGAAGCAGAAGACGGCCGGGAAGCTCTCGAAAATGACCAAAAAACCGAAGCGAATGGTTTGTCCTTTGAAGGACGGCGAGATCCGGCCGACCGACGAAGAGGTGGCGAGCAAGGAGTTCAAACTGAATTACAGCGTGAACGAAGACCGATATTACCGCAATGGTCAAGCGTCCTCGCAGGGATTCGCGTCTTTGGCGCACAAAGTCGAAGGGATTTACTTGAAGCGCGAGTACGACTGGAGAATGGCGTACCTGGCGCGCTTGGAAGGCCAGAAAACAGGAGAAATCGCGTGGAAAATCGATTTGCAAGGAATTGAAGATCAAATCGGCGAAATTGAGGTCGATCTGAAGGGAATGACGACCTTCGGAATGGGAAAAATTCTCGCCACCGTCGGCTGGGGTGATTCGGTAGTTCGTATTATGGCGGCCGACACCAATCGCAGCGGCAAAAACGAAGGAAAAATCGTTATCAAAGGCGAAGACATCGAAGATGCCGAGTTTCTGGAATCCGGGTCGCCTTCTCCGGCGGCAAAGGTCTCTATCGCGGAACGGACATCTCGTGGCAGCACGCGCAGCTCTTCCGCTCTCCGTTCGCCGATTCCTCTCCCGACATGGAGGTCGCCATCCGCTTCAAGTGAAATTAATTATTTTGATTAATTCGTTCTCGTTTTGCAGTTTCGTTGATTAATAAAGTGATTTCGCGAGATTCGCATGATGAGTCTCTCCGCAGGTGAACGGATTCGATGCTTGTATGTGCGCACAATGTGACAGATTCTGACTGCTACTTCGAGTTGAGAAAGGTTAAGACGACTGCGGGATCGAATTAGACAATCTAGAATGAGTCAGAGACAGCGGCATCGCTTGTTGAAGGAACAGCGGTGCTCTCCGCATCGCTTTCAACCGTTCTCGCTTCTATTTAAGCGCCATTCGCGCTACCACAAAGTCATCATCGCTTCCACCGCCATGTCCCCACTCTCCAACGAGCAATTCCAGGAGATCCGCTTCGGTCTCCTCTCCGCCGACGCGGCCGCCCGCACCCAGGCGCTCGCCAAGGCCGCCGGGGCGATCCCGAAGGAGCTCTGCGATGGACGCGCGCTCTCGACGCGCTGAAGGACGACAGCGCCGCAGCGAACGAACTCGCGCGCTTCGTGAACGTCCTCGTTCGCCCGCGCGACGCCTTCTTCCCCGCGGAACTCTTCGGTTTGTTCCTCAGCGCGGTGCACCGGCGCGGCGAGCGGGAAAAGGAGAATTCCGAGTTGACCGCGACCGTCGAGAATTTCGTCGCGGCGCTCCACGACTCGATCGCTGAGAATTCGACGCTCAGAGAGCGGTCGACGGAGAACGAGAGGCGAATCGAGGAGCTGGAAGGGGAGCTGCAGGAGGAGAGACGACGCGGCGAGCGCGCCGAGGCCGCTGAGAAGAAGGTCGAGGAACTCGAGGAGGAGCTGAAGTGCGCGGAGCAGAAAATCGAGGAATTGGAGAGCGAGATTGAGCGCTTGGAAAATCCTCCGAATGCGAGTCTGAAGGCGAAGACGGCGATGAAGAGGTGCAGAAAGCCTCTGAGGTCGGGGGCGTGGAAATCTGGCCGACCGACGAAGAGGTGGCGAGCAAGGAGTTCAACCTGAATTACAGCGTCGTGGATGACACATACTACCGTAACGGGCAGTTGGTCTCGCAGGGATTCGCGTCGTTGGCGCACAAAGTCGAAGGGATCTACCGGAAGTGCGAGTACGATCACCAAATGACGTACCTGGCGCGCGTGGAAGGCCAGCAAAGAGGTGAACTCAATTGGAGAATCAATTTGGAGGGAATTCAAAAGCAAATTCAAGAAATTGAGTTTGAAGTGAAAGGATTGACGACGTTCGGCTCCGGAAAACTGCTCCCTTTCGTCGGGTTAGGAAATACGATTTACCCTCTGGGCAGAGCGATTCAATCAATTGGGGACGGCGATTACGAGTTTAGCGAAAAAAATGGAGGAAAATGGGTGTTCAAAGGCGAGCACATCAAGGATGCCAAGTTTATGGACATCCATGTAGCCTTCTTGGGCGGCCAAGGTCCCGTTTCGTGGCAACACGCGCAGCTCTTCCGTTCTCCGTTCGCCGACTCCTCTCCTGACATGGAGGTCGCCATCCGCTTCAAGTGAGACGAAGCGATTAACTTAAGTTTGGTGTTTGTTTGTCGATAAATGAATTTTTTGTGCATTTGGGGTTGACGAATCTCTTCCGTATCAGATCTGAGCGCGTCGCCTCGTGCAAACGCAGAATCAGAGACGGTGACATCGCATTATCGCACCGCATTGCTTTTCAAACTCCATATAAACCGCGTTTCTTTCCCTCTCAAACGTCATCCGCGCCTCAACCGCCATGTCCCGACCTCCTCTCGCCGACAAGCAGCTCCAGGAGAACCGCGTCGGTCTCCTCGCCTCTGACGCTGCCTGCCGGACACAGGCGCTCGTCAAGGTCGCTTCAGTGATGACGAAGGAGCTCGGCGATGGACGCGCGCTCCTCGACGCGCTGATTCGCTCTCGCGACTCCTTCGTTCCCGTGGAGCTGGAGAAGAAGCTCTCGGAGCTGTTCAAAGCGTTGGAGACGAATGACGAGCTGCTGAGCGAGAATGCGATGATGAAACACCGTTTGGAGCAGAAGGAGAAGAGAATAGAGGAGCTGGAAGGACAGTTGCAGGAGGAGAAACAGCGCAGGGAGTGCGCTGAGCAGAGAGTCGAAGAACTGAAGCTCTCAATTGAGAGTCAAATGCGAATAGATCAGAATATTCCCGAAGAAATCGTTCTAACCGCCGAAGACGCGACCAACAAGGAATTCGAGCTGCTCTACAACGCCGCAGAAGACCGCTATTACCGTAATGGCCGCTGCGCTTCCAGAGGATTCGCTTCATTGGCGCACAACGTGGACGCGTGGTTCAACAGTGACGACGCTTCGATCACAACGTGCCTGGCGCCTCTGACCGCAAAATCCAGAGATTTCGGATGGAAAATCGACCTCCGCGGACTTCAGACTTCAGAAATCGACGAAATCCAAGTCGATCTCAGCGGCATGCCGGGATTCGGGCTCTACATCCTCGCCTGCGCTTGCGTGGATCAGCGGACAATGAAATCGTCGTGGGACAACGCGTTGCATCGACAGAATCCCGGCGAGAAAAGCGAAGAGAAGATTGTGATTCGGGGCGTCGACATCGACTCCGAGTACCTGGTCATCGTGGTGAAAGTCGGCGCGGAGACGACGCTGAAGAAGGCCGCTTGGCAGCAGTCGGAGTTTGGCATGAAAATCGTCATTCATTTGAAGTAATTTCGTGTTTAATGAGTGAGTAAAATGGTCTTTGAACACCAATTTTGTCTTCTTTCTCAGTCATATTGGTTTTTGGGGCAAATTGAGATCGCTAAAGGCATCAGAATCACATTAACCCAGTGACAAACCTTTCAATTTCGATCTTGTACAAAATCTAGGTCTTGCAACGACCACCCTGTGTTAGACAAAAGGCGTGTTGGCACTTGTACGCTGTAACCAAATGGCTCCTCGTCTTTTGAAACCTGTAAATCAACGCTCTGATCTTCTCGCAGCAACCTACGGTCGATTGCAAAGACAGGCTATTCGCGCCAAGACCGATCATTCCTCTTCAATCGTTCAATCGATCAATCGTTTTTCATCAACTTCAAATATCGACGCGGAGAACGACTTTCAAGAGATCACAACGCGCGAGAGGAAGTGAAACGTAGAAAGCGAATAAAAAAACGCAAATTGCAACAAAACGATCGGTTCGATGAGCGGACGCGCTGGCGGAACGCGTGGCACTGAAAAACCAAACAGGACGACAACTGCGAAGATCATAAAAGCGTCATTTCCTTCCGCATAGCCCACGAATCATGTCTGCGCCTCTCTCCGCCGAGGAGCTCCTGGAGATCCGCTTCGCTTTCCAATCGCCGGATGAGACGGTTCGCCGGAACGCGCTCATCTCGTTTGCCAAATCGATCCCGACGGAACTCGTCCACGAGAACGCGTTCATCCGCAATCTGCTCGCCAAAGAATTGTCCGACAGCGGGCACGAATTGGCTCTGCAGTTCCTCCGTGTGCTCATCGGTCAGCGCGATGTGTTCAGTGACTGGGAGCTCGCGGGGCACTACTTCAACGTGCTGGGATGCTCCACCGAACAGGCGGAGGAGAGTTTAAAGTTGATCGAGACTGTCCACGAGCAGCGCGATGCTCTGCAGAAAGCCAAGAGGGACGCCAGACGCGGCGTTGTCGCCAAAGTCGACCCCGAAGAGGCGCACGAGGAGGAGGACGACGAGGAGGACGAGGAGAAAGACTTCATTTCGGGCATCGAAATCCGTCCAACCAGAGAAGAAGTCGCGTTGAAGACGTTCAAACTGAGCTACAGCGTTGTGGAGGACATGTACTACCGCGATGACGAGCTCTACTCGAAGGGCATCGGCTCGCAGGCCTACAAGGCGAAACGCATCTACCGGAAGCTGGAGGACGACTGGCAGAAGGCGTATCTGGCGAAGCGGGACGGCAAGAAGAGCTCCGAAATCGTGTGGCGAGTGAATGTCGAGCGGCTGGAAGTCGAAGAGATCGAGGTGAGTCTCTGTGCAGCGTCCTCTTCCCCCGCATCATCGATTTGCAGATCAAACTCGCTGGAATGACGACCTTCGAGGACGGAGAAATCGCAGCGCGCGCGGTTTGCGGAGCGTCCAGCGTGGAGATTCCGCTCGATTCGGGAAGAGTCGTGCTAAGAGACGTCGAAGAGGCCGCTCGTCTGGAGATCCGCGTCACTCTCACCGGAGGAAGCGGAGAGTGCGCCTATCAGCACGCGCAGCTTTTCCGCTGCGATCTTGACGATTTCAGTCCTAATATGAGTGTCGTAGTTCGTTTTAAGTGAATTTTGAGGGCAAAGGTGGGATAAATCAATTTACAGTAATCCTTGTTCGGCTCTAGAGGGTGCGCTGTCTAGAGAGACATCGACGGTGGACCAATAGGCCATTAACGGCTCACACATCACGTTCTCCAGACATACTGTAGTCTGACGCATCCATCGTAAAGTCCACAGACCACGATTTCTCCTCAAAACAACGCAGAGTCACCGTAATTAGCCTTTTGAGCGCAAACAACAACGACTCACCCTCTAAACTCCATCAATTACGCGTCACGTAATTGCAGTAGAAAAGTGCAAAATCTGGTTTGCCTAAGAAAAAAAAAGCCTAAGCCCTGAATGTACGCTTGGCAGCCGCTATGGCAGCTAACACAACCACACACGCGTCCCTGCAACCTAATTGTAGTTTTGTTGTTTGCGGGTTTCGCTGTTTGTCACGCGTTTTCTATTGATTTACCCTCAATCTATCGTGACAGGACCCCTGTGGCTACATTTGTTAAAGGATAGCTCGCCAGCACGCTGTCATCTCCAATTTTCTTGTTTTTGTTTTGCGCGCGCGCGTGACGGCGGCGTTTCTGAGGATTGCGACGATGTCCGCATTGCCCTCAGGCACGGCATCTTGAAAGGGATTACGGTGGTTTGAGTCTAGTTGAGTTGGACGATCGCAGCAGAGCGCGTTGGTTGACTTGACGACCACCCACGACGACTTCATTGCTCTGCAAAACGTTTTTCTTTTCGATTCCGATCGTTTTTGAGCGAAGAACTTCCCTAATCCTCCTTTCGCTTCGTTGCACGCGTTTCCTGGATTCGAGGACGTCCTCTCATTCGGTCACCGCCTAAAAAGTCGCACGTTCGGCCTTGATGCACTCGCTTTCATCGTTTCCGTTAGGCAACGCGAGCATCTCTTCCGCCAAAGTGACGATCGCACAAATTACCGTAACCCCCGGTTATGCAACTGGCACCATCGCGACGCCTTTCGGCGACCGAACGTGTGACCTTTACTGACATGACTGTTTTTCCGTGTTTAGAGTGACAAACCGTCAAATTACATTTCAGACAGTTTGGATTACGGTAGACGCGAGATTTACGGCAGATAATTGCGATTTATGTATTAAAATCATTGAAATTGAAATTTCGTGTTTAGACGTGCACATCAGCCATCTGAAACGCTTTCGATTGTCTCCTGGTTCATACCACGGTTGATTCTAACCAGCGCAACTTGTCCCAATCATCTCGAAACCGTAGTTTCTCTGCTTTTTGTCTCTTTAACGGTCGCAGGACGATCATCTCCGCTTCTCCGAGTCGTAAATACTCGCACTGCAGCCCTAAACGGAACGCAAACCCTTATCAGCTCGATTTATGGCCCCAATTGATTGGAATTCGTTTTGGAAACCCCTAATCCCCTTAAGCTTCCTTGCACGAATTCCCGCAAATCGACGGACATTTCCACCGCCGCCGCCACCGCATTCTCGTTTGCTCGGGCTTCCGACATTACAGGCTTCCGATTATCGCGCTGTCGCAACTGATGAAAGTAGTTCTCTCCCACCGTGTGGCGACGCTGTTTGTGTACTCACCGTGCGGTCATTAATCATCCGCACGGTGGCCGTAAACGGCGACTGTCGCGAGAAACGTTCTTATCAGAGCGTCGCGTTTAGGGTCAGCGGCAGCGCCGGTAGCCGCGCGCGCATTCACTTTCCCCTGCCTGCAACGTTCCGATCGCTTCTTCGTCGTCGCTCTCGACGGCTGCTTAATATGCGAACGACTTCCGCGAGCGCCAAAAGCGCAAAATTCGTCTTCTTCAGGCGTGCACTCCCCTCGCACTCGCCTCCCGTTTTGATGACCAATCGAGGCGCGCGCGAGTAAACGAATCGCGCGGCGAGTAATGAGGTTTAGTGGAATGTTTCATCGAATGCGATTTCCTGCGAATTGCCGCGCGCAGACGATATTAATGAAGAAGTGCGCGGTTCTTCGGACGGCGAGCGCCTCGGGCGATTTGTCGCCTTGTTTCGCGACTTCTTTCGCCGGATTTTCGGACCGCGCGCCGTCCAGCGTCGTCTTTGTTTTGCGCGTTGATTGACAGTTGTTGACCGAACGGGCGAAGAGTCTCATTGTTTGCGAAACTGTCGCAATCGCTTGCGCAACAAGCAATCGCCTTCGTGTGAGGCGGAGGACACACGCGTCGCCACATGGCAGGCGAGTGAATTCGAGATCCCCAATTACAAGCGAACGGTAATTGTAATCCGTTCGGTCGATCGGTCGCCGCAATTCGAATCCTCTTGAGCTTTGATTAAACCGCGCTCACTCGAGTGACCGCGGCGGGACGCGTCTGGGAACGACCACCCACGACGGGCGATTATTGACACCGCGATGCGCGCGCTCGCTGTAAATGCAATCCGCTCGGTCTGCAACGTTCCTTTGTGGCGACTTTTGAGGCAAACAGCTCGCTTCCACGTCGATGCGCACGAGGACGCGCGTTGTCCGCTCGCTGAGCGCCTAAAAATTGCCCCCAATTAAGTTCTCCTTAACAATTAGGAAAAGTCGACCTTCTCACACGCCCCTCGCGCGTCTCCCGGGTTCCCCGAGGCGACTTTCCGTCCGCCGCGCACCTCTCGCGCGCCGAAAGAACTTATCTGTGCGGTCATCGGCGCCCGAAAGCGCCTCGGAGCGCTGAAGCGCGAAATCGCCTCTTCTGAGGGCCTAATGGACGTCGTGCCGGGAGCCTCGACCTTCCACCCGTGCGCGCGAGTCCTCGCAAATGGAGTCTTTGAGATTCCCTCGCGCGATTGCAACGTTTCTCAATTATGACATTTTGATGGATCTCCTCCGCCGGTGCAACGTTTCTCTCTTTCAAGTGCGAGGGAGAGGCGATCGCGGTGCGCGATAAGGAGACGTCTGAACGTCTCTGTCTGAGTTCAGACGCTCGATCGTCTCTGCGATTGTCTGCTTTTTGAGAATCGACCTGATCTGTCGAGTGAGTCCTCTTCGCCGCCGTCCTCCGGCGCGATTCGCGCGCTGAATCACTTTGCGAGCGGCCCGCCGCCCTTTTTGTTGCCGAGAACGGAAGAAAACAAAATGACTCGTTTGTTCTTCGGAATTCAATTCGCTCGCGTCATCCAGAACACCGTGCCGTGGAGGAGAATTGAACTTTTTCGATTTTCTCCAAATTTTCAATTCTGGAGGCATAGATGTATTTGTGTGTCTTTTGCATTTAACGTTCCCTTCATGTTCGCTCCGAGACCCGATCTCATCTCAAAAATGATTAAAAATTTTAATAAATTTAATAATTAATAATATTGACGTATTTTTTCTAATTTTACGCTTTGAATTTGAATGCAGGTGAAATCGCAAAAAATCGATCGCCCCAAAAAACGCAATTTTTCTCATTTTACAACGTGTACATTCACGTCGAGAGTCGCTTGTGTGTTTGTTTTGTCAGCGCGTTCGTTCGTTCGAGTGTAAAATGGTGAAACATCTCCCTTCACCCCATGAATCATTGATACGAACGAAGCATGGCGACAGCGTTGCCGTGTAGACGTGTCTGGCGCGAGAAAATTTGTTTTCGTCTGCGCCGCTTTGCGCTTTAAAAATGTAGCATTTTGTAGGGCTTCAGCCATTCAGCCCATAGAGCCTGAGAGCACGTTCGGCCTTGATGCACTCGCTTTCATCGCTTCCGTTAGGCAAGACAAGCATCTCTTCCGCCAAAGTGACGATCGCACAAATTACCGTAACACACCCATCGCGACGCCTTTCGGCGGTCGAACGTGTGACCTTTACTGACATGACTGTTTTTCCGTGTTTAGAGTGACAATCGACGTGTGTGGCCTTGAAAGCACGCAACATGGTGATAAGAAGACGGTAATTGGGTGTCTGAGTCTGATTCTGATGTCTGACCGTCAAATTACATAATTTCAGACAGTTTGGATTACGGTAGACGCGAGATTTACGGCAGATAATTGCGCAATCCACTGAATTATTGCTTGTGGCAGGTTAATGGGCATGCGCATCAGCCATCTGGGACGATCGTTGACAGATTTCGTGTGTCTGGGCTCCCGTCGCGATTTCAAGTCTCAAATATCCTTTGAATAAGCTTTCAGACAGAAATTTCAAAGTCTGAATGTCTCATTTCCACACTCAATGGGCGTTTTTCCGTTGTCTGCGCTCCCGCCACGATTGTCCGCTCCGGTCAGACGGCTGGTCGCATCGTCCAATCATCGCTGAATGTTGAATTTTAAATCAATTTCGTCTGGTTGTTGATCCTTTCCTCCCGCGCTCCCAGTTCAGAGTGCATTTCACCCCGTTTCACCCCAAAAACAAAGCCCAATTAGGCGCCACAGGGCCGCGGACATCAGAAGGCAAAATATTTTCGCCCAAAAGCGGCCAAAGTGCAGCGTTGGCTTCCTACAATCCGAAATCCGCCAATTTTGTCGCCAACTCGCGCGCGCGCCAATGAATAATTAATTATTTTCTTTTCCGCCGCCTTTCGTAGTCGTAAAAATTGGTTTTGGCATGATTTATGAAGTCGTCGCGTGTAGCGGCGGCCTAACACAAACGATTAGTGTTCCGGAGCAGCTTCACACTTGCGCTCAGGTGCGCGGTGAGCATTAGCACCTCGCGGAGTCGCACTTGCCGACCGAGTTGTGTTTGTCTTAATTTTACGATCTTTACAAACCGCACTCGACTGTAAATCTCACCCTCCGCTCGCTCGCTCGATCTCCCGCTCGGTGGCGGCAATTTTCGGTCGCGAATCAATCAACGTCGGCGGCGATCGTTTTTGTAGCTCCCGATGTCCGTCCGTCCGTCCGTCCGCACCCGACGGTCACTCTGCGAAGGGGGCGTGGCGCCGGGCGAGAGGCGGTGCGCGAGAGCGCCCCGTTCGGGAGATTCTTCGCAGCTCGGTGCTCCTCGCCCGACGCGAGGCGAGCGCGAGGTCGGGAGGAGGAGGAACTGTTGCGTTGGGAACTTCCTGAAGGCGCTTCGGCCGCTTTTGCGGCTCCGCGTCACTCGCGCTCGCTCCCTTAGCGCCTTTTGTGCGGCGCTAGGACTCCGGGCGGCCATTAGGCGGTGAGCAAGGCCAATTGGGTCGCTCGATGACTCAATTATCGTTTTTTCGGTGTTTTGTTACAGCGCGCGTCTTCCGAAAGCGCCTCTCGCGCGCAACCTGTCGGCGCTCGTCGCCTCCGCGTGCATTCCGACGCCTTCGCGACCGAATAATCATCTCCGCCGCTCGTATTGCGGTCGCTGAAACGTTTCTCCCGTGACTGTGGCCACACACGTCTTCAAACTGCGCTAATTGCCTCGAAATTCGACCACACGCACGACCTTGACTCACTTCCCTCGTCCGTTGGCCCGGAATCCCCGATCGCCCGCTCTGCACTCGCGCTCCCCCGGGAAATCGCGAATCTCTCGCTCCAGGAGCCCCGGAGACCCTTTTTGCGTCCCCTGTTTGTCTTTCCGCCTCATTTCCCCCTAATCGACGTGTGTGGCCGCTCTCATTAGCCCTTCCACAAACTTTGCAGCTGTTTTGACCACCCACGGCGGCAATCACGGCGCCTGTGCGCCTCAGGAGCCCACTTTCGCGTAAATCACCGCGTTGTTGTTGTGTTATTGTTTCGCGGCGCTGTAACGCGTCCTGTGCGCTCGCCGGCGGCCTCAGGGCCCAGAACCCGAGTCACCTGTTTGTCCGCGGTCGTGTCAGCGTGAGTAATCCGCGTTTGCAACGTTGCAGATGAAGTCGGCCGTCCTGTGGCTGCTGCTGCTCCTCCCGCTCGTCGGGGCGCTCTGTCCGAAGGGCTGCGAGTGCGCCGACTCGGCGCGCTCCGTGCGCTGCGACGGCGCCGGTCTCCGCTCCGTCCCGATCCTCCTGAATCCGCAGCTCCGCTCCCTCTCGCTCGCCGGTAATCAACTCGCGCGGCTGGACGCCGACGCCCTGCGCCTCTACTCCGGTAAGCCGAACCTCCGACCTTTCCCACCACCACCACCGCTGCCTGCCTCCGGGGGTAATTGGCCCCCGTTAGACGGCCATGATCCGTAATTGCCACTCACTCACCCACCGACGGCTACCGTAACCCACACCCATCTGTTGCAGAGTTGGAGTTCCTCGACCTCTCGGGCAACGCGATCTCCGCGATTCCGCCGCACGTCTTCGCCGCGCTCCAGAAGCTCAAGGTGCTCCGGCTGGCCGGCAACAACGTCTCCGCGCTCGAGCGCGACTCCTTCGTCGGTCTGTATCAGTTGCAGGTAAGCGGGGTTAAGCCCAAAACCAACACCTCACGGGTGCCCGGGTCACCCGGGAGCCGCTAAGCACCCTCTGCGCTGACAGTTTGTTTGTTTGCGCGCAGATGGCGCAAGTGGCTTCCCATATGTGTGTGCGGTCCTGGAAAACTCAGACGTTCGGTTCAGGCGCTCGACCTCTCCAACAACCGCATTGACAGCGTGGCGCAGAACACGTTCGCCGACCTCAGCGCACTCCTCCAGCTGAACCTCGCGGGCAACTCGCTGCACCTCGTGACGCCCAACGTCTTCTCGGGACTCGGAATCCTCTCGGAACTCGATCTCTCCGCCAACAAACTCGACGTCTTCCCGCGCGCGCTCTTCGCGCCGCTCAGCGCACTCCGCCAGCTCGATCTCAGCTCCAACCTCATCGTCCAGGTAAGCGTGGTCCCGCCACGACTCCTCTGAGTACTCAATTTCAGTTGAAGAACGCGGCGTTCGCGGGTCTCCAGCAACTCGTGCGCCTCGACCTCGGGCGGAACGTGCTGGGCGCGCTGGACGACGGCGCCTTCAGCGGACTGAACGCGCTGAAGGCGCTGAACCTCAGCAGCAACGTGCTGCGCCGCGTCCCCTCGCGCGCGCTCACTTCGCTGACCGAGTTGGAGGTGCTCGACCTGAGCGCCAACTTGTTCCCCGAGCTGCCGACCTCCGCCTTCGACGGACTCTCTGCACTGAAGCGCCTCTCGCTCTCGCACCTCCAGAGCCTCCGCGCCGTCCACATGAACGCCTTCTCCGGCCTCCTGAAGCTCCTGGAACTCGACCTCTCGCGCTGTCCGCTCCTCGAGGCGCTCGACGAGCACGCCTTCGAGCGGCCCAACCTGCTCCGTGCGCTGGACCTCTCGCACGGCCGGCTGCAGCGTCTGAGCGCCCGGCTCCTCGACTGGGAGCAGCTGGAGTCGCTGCGTCTGCACGGAAACCCCTGGAACTGCGACTGCGAGCTGCTGCGCTTCCTGCCGGCGACCGTGCGGCGCCTCGCGGTGCCGCACGCGGTGTGCGCGCGTCCCGATGCGATGGCGGGGCAGCCGGTGGGGAAGCTGTCGGCGACCTTCTGCACCGACTTTAGCGACACCGCGATGAGCGCCGTGGTGGTGGGGAGTCTGCTGACGGTGCTCTCGATGCTCCTCTGCATCCTCTTCTGCCTCCGCGCGCGCCTCGGACGCCGCCGGAGCGAGAAGGAGGATGCGGACGCGTCCCGCGCGCCGCTCTACACGCGGCAGACGCTCCTCGACTCGCTCACCTACGACAAGACCGACCTGCTCCTCTCCAACCGCTGCTTCCTCTCCTCGAATCCCTCGCCCGTCGGCTCCCAGCACGAAAACGACGACGACTACTACGCGTCCGTGCGCGCGCCCACCGTCTACGACTCCAAATACGCCTTCTACCGGCACATGCAGCCCACACACGTCGCCCCGCCGATGATGCCGCCGACGCTTCCGCCGCTCTACCCGCCGGCGACCACACACGTCGACGGCGACGTCGAGAATCAGTACCGTATCGTCGCGCAGTACCCCGTGCCGATCACGGAGCTCTAGCCGCCTTCCTCTCCCCCTCCTCATTGTACATAGAGTCTCCAAATACGGGCCTGAAATTGATTACGGTAGTAGCCTTGCCTAGAATTCTAATTAACCGAGTGATTTGTTCTCCGTTCTGTTCTGTACATTCTGTGGATTCGCCTCCTTCAATAAAGAAGATAGTGATCAGAAGAGAACCTAGCGCAGCTGGACCACACACGCACATCGCATATTAATCGCCAGCCAGGCGGGTGACAATGGGGCGCCGATTAATGAGATTCGCTCGCTCGCAATATTCTCCTCTCGCTCCTTGTTTTAGGGCCCGGCGGCACCTGAGATGACGAGAATCCGCGTTGACAGCTCTAAGCAGACAGCTGCTTGTCTGTCCGTCTGTCTGTCTGTCCGTGTTTACAGTGATGCGACCGCTAATATAATATTACGGCGCTCGTGTCGAACATCGCGAACGCCGAAACCAAACATTACCATTAGGCCCGCGCGCACTTCCGCAATGAGCGCGGGCGCAAGTGCGCGGTGATTGCACCGATTGTCTTCGTGTGTGTGCTTATGCAATGTTAGGACAGACGCTGGGGCCAGGCGGAGGTGCAATCGGACACCGCCGCGCGGCTTTATGGTCATCTGCTTGTGGTTGCGCTCATCGCGCCTGAAATGGAGAAGAAGAAGAAAGGAAGAAGGAGATTCGAGAGAACCGGTCTCGAAGTGATAAATGAGGGCGCTCTTTTGGTAGCGAAAACTCGAATTATCCGCTTGTGGACGCGGTGATTCATTAGGCGCAGAAGAAGACAACGCGGAGATTCTGGGAGTGAGCGTTCAAGGTTGTTCGCGCGCGCGAGAGGGAGAGTGATGAAGAGAAGAAGAAGGTAATTGCAGTCTGATAGACACGGAAATGTCTGGTCTGCAAGGGACTTTGATATTGTGGTCAAAGTGATACGGTAGCAGTTGAATTTAGCCCTCTGAAAGGCTTCTCTTGCTATCTACCTAAGCATCGCACGTTCGGCCTTAATGCACTCGCTTTCATCGCTTCCGTTAGGCAACGCGAGCATCTCTTCCGCCAAAGTGACGATCGCACAAATTACCGTAACCCACGGTTATGCAACTGGCACCATCGCGACGCCTTTCAGGCGGCCGAACGTCTGACCTTTACTGACATGACCGTTTTTCCGCGTTCCGAGTGACAATCAACGTGTGTGGCCTTGAAAGCACGCAACATGGTGATAAGAAGACGGTAATTGGGTGTCTGAGTCTGATTCTGATGTCTGACCGTCAAATTACATAATTTCAGACAGTTTGGATTACGGTAGACGTGAGATTTGCGGCCCGTCATCGCGTCATGCATTAAATGATCGTCTTTCATGCATGAGCATATGCCATCTGGAACGGTTGTCGACAGCCTAAAGCGGCCATCTCTCTGGTTTGACGCTCAGATTTTGCATTTCAAGCTGAATTTCCTCATTTTGATCATCTGAGTCCCGAGCAGAATCGTTGCTCTGAAAATCTCTCTTCAAAACCGAAAATCGCCTGCAAGTCAATATTTCATTCTCAACTCGACGATTCCAAGTTCGCCGACCTTCCATCAATCTTCTCAGGACCAAAAACACAAAATTGAAGACGGCAATGTCGAGAGCAGCTGGAAAACACGTCCAGGTGATCATCGCGGCGCGTGTTGTTCCAACCTCTTTACGGTCAACACGTAGCACCTGAAGTGAGGTGCAATTAGGATTTATAGCCCATAAACTCTGCCAGGAAATCCGATTAATCCGCGCTCAGATTTTAATCTCGTTTACGCGCACGAACGAGGGTCGTTACCGTGTGCGCGGACGGACGGACGGACGGACAAACACACACAACGACACACCTTTTAGGGCGTCCAAGTAGCTGTTAATGCTCTAATTTGCATATCGCCACGCGCTCAAGGTTGACGCGCGCGAGAGGCGCGCACCGGATTAGGCGTTCACAAAGAGAGAAGGTCATTAAATCCGATTACGCTCTATTATACGAACTCTCCGAGTGGCTGACGTACAGGTGTCTGAAGAAATCCGACCAGAACCAGGGGGTCAAGAGGCGCTCGAAGAGGAGATGCGGGGGTCTTGAGAAGAAAATTGGGGTCTTTAGGGGTGTGCGCGAGGTTTAAATTAACTCTCGACCGACAAAGGACTGTTTTTTGGTCTGAATAGGGAAGGAACGGCGTTCGCTCAGCGCTCTGCGATGCTCGGGGACGATAGGAACGTTTCAATTATTACATTTTGATCGATCTCCGCTCGCGTGCAACGTTTCACTGCGATTGAGGGAGAGATAAAGCCGCCAGGAAGTGCGATTTCATGTCAGAGTTGATTTGTGGCGCCGGAAACGGCGCCTGAGGGATGCAGACTTGCCAGAGTTGCTCGAAAAAGAGGCCAAAATCAAGGTTTTGACCTCCTGAGTGACGAGCCAATCAACTAGAGATCAAACGCGTGTTTCTCACGGGCTTCTTGTCGCCCGATTTCTCACTTTTGTGTTCGTTTTCTAGGAGCACGAGCCTAATCCAGAGAAGCCCTTTGCTCGAAAGGGATCCGCCGCCGCTCGGCGAAGACTTTCGCGCCCAAAGAGTTTCGGAAAAGTGCGAAAACGATCTGCAAACGCGGTTTCGCGCTCCGAGGACCGACTGAAGCCATTTGAAACATAAAGTTCACGTTTTTCAGGGGATTCTGGGCCTCCAGAGCACCAACGGCGACGTCATCACAAAGCCTTTCATCGAGGTTCTCACGTCTTTCGGAACGCCGCAGAAGGCGCCTCAGAAAGCGTCCGCCGCCTCGCACCTCCGTCTCCGACCGGAAGAGATGCGCGTTAACGAGATTAACGCGACGAGGAACGTCTGGACGAGAAGCCCCGTTTGCTGATTCGATTCATTCGGGACGCAATTGGCGCTCAAAGACCGCGAAATTGGGGCCGCGAGTCTCCGGCACGATCAGCGGCCGATCAAAGTCGCTCCATCCGTCTTCGCCCACCTTTCCACGTGCCGATCTGAAGGCTAGAACGATAGATCCTGGCCGCCTTTCAGATTTGATGCGACTCTCTCACAGGCTCTAACACTGTGTTTGTCTGTCCGTCTGTCTCATTTCATTTGTCTAGACGCGCTGCAATCAAGCACGCATCACAAACTTTGCTTCCTGAACTCGAATCTCAAAGTTCTCCACTCGATCTAATCCAATTTCCCGTCTTGACATCGAATTGCCAGCGACGTGGCACGAAGCCCCAGGCCATCTGTACAGCTCCGGACGCGCTCTCCCAGCAGCTCAAGTGTGATTTGGAAAGTGTCAAAAAACGGCGATCCATCTCGCGCACAGCGTGACAACGCTCGCTCGCTCGCTCTAATCTATCACGACACATTTAGGCGCGAAGAAAACATCTGCCTCTCTTGACACTTCGCTCTCGCTCGCTCGCTCGCTTGCGCGTTGCACAATAATTTATTCACTTTTGATTTACCGCTGGACGCATTGAGGGAGCAACGCAGGACGACCTCTAATCCCTGCAAGGACCACCCAAGGAGAGGAGAACGTAAACGGCGCGTCCAGGAGCGCGCGTAATGCGGGGATGACGCAAGTTATAATAGCGCAGCACCTGAGCGCGAATCGCGTCGCAAGACGACTCTCGAGAGGTCGGAGGACAAAAGATTCCCACGGCGGCGCCAATTGGAGGGCGACGCCGCGAGCGCATATGGACGACGTGGCCAGGATGGATCGTTCTAGCCTTCAGATCGGCACGTGGAAGGTGGGCGAAGACGGATGGAGCGACTTTGATCGGCCGGCGATCGTGCCGGAGACTCGCGGCCCCAAATTCTCCTCAAACTGCGGCTCCGCGCCCCTCGTTCCGAAAGCAAACAATCGACATGAGAACCTCGATGGAAGGCGCTGCGATGACGCCGCCGTTGGCGATCTGGAGGCCCCGAATCCCCTCAAAACGTGAACTTTATGTTTCAAATGGCTTCAGTCGGTCCTCGGAGCGGGAAACCGCGTTTGCAGATCGTTTTCGCACTTTTCCGAAACTCTTTGGACGCGAAAGCCTTTGCCGAGCGGCGGCGGATCCCTTTCAAGCAAAGGGCTTCTCTGGATTAGGCTCGTGCTCCTGTAAAGCGAACACAAAAGTGAGAAATTAGGCGACAAGAAGCCCCTGAGAAACACGCGTTTGATCTCTAGTTGATTGGCTCGTCACTCAGGAGGTCAAAACCTTGATTTTGGCCTTTTTTCAAACAACTTTGTCGAGTCTGCATCCCTCAGGCGCCGTTTCCGGCGCCACAAATCAACTCTGACATGAAATCGCACTTCCTGGCGGCTTTATCTCTCCCTCAATCGCAGTGAAACGTTGCACGCGAGCGGAGATCGATCAAAATGTAATAATTGAAACGTTCCTATCGTCCCCGAGCATCGCAGAGCGCTAAGCGAACGCCGTTTCCTATTGTCACCTTCTCACCAACTCCGCGCCTCTTCCTGCAAAGTGCGAATCCGATTTTGTCGGAAATGGAGGTGCTAAGCGGCCTGCTTTCAGGGCTACAGTCTCTTTGTGCTCGGCGCGCACCCCAGAGAGCGGAAAGCAAATAAACAAAGTGAGAAATCAAGTCAAACAGGCGGTTTATTGGCCGAACGGTCGACAATTACAACCATAACGAGTGAACTTCAACCATCGGCTTCTTTCATCCTCCATTCTTCGCAATCCAACTTGGGACGATCTGCAATCGATTGTTTCATCGCCACATCATGATTTCGTGGAGCGAATCGCTCCGACATTGACGTACGCGACTTTCTATCGCACTTTGTTCCATCCGCGTTCAATACCGATGGTTTCCTCAACCAACTCTGTAGAAGAAACTGAGATCTGCAGTCACGTACCTCAAATCGTTACATCTGCGTTACAAGGGTTGTATTCCTTATCGATCATATCCATCCAGAGTTTCGTTCTCTGCAATAATCAACAATTCAGTTCTCTCTCTCACTCACTCAAGTCGCTCTTTCCTACATTTTTATTGCAGAAGGACGAATACGGATTAGGCGTCTTCGTGACAGTAGCGCATTTCCCGGGCCTACGCATTCGCAGGTCGTCAACCAGGTCTGTCGCCGCATATAGCGATTTGCGACTTGCACTAAAAGCTGATCTTGAAACTGAGATCTGCAATCACGCACCTCAAATCGATGCTTCTGTTTCACCGAGGAACCCCTTTATCGGATATCCATCCATAATTCACTCGTAGAGTGTCTCAGTCGACGTAGACCAGAAACTACTTCATTTAGCGTGTCCGACTTCAATCTCTCAATCGAGGCCAGCTTCCACGTTGAGCTTATTGTATCGCCCGCATCTAGCGACTGACATCGAGAAGGTGTTTCTTGCACTAAAAGCTGATCTTGAAATTAAGATCTGCAATCACGTACCTCGGTTGCAATCGTGTCATTTCGGTGTTTGCACTGATCGTATAACGTCAATCCAGAGTTTCGTTCTCTGCAACAATTCAGTTCTCTCTCTTAGTTCGCTCTTTCCTACATTTCTATCAACAAAGGAGGACTCTTTTGGGCTTCCATTTATTGTTCAAGTCGTGTTTTGTCCCAAATTGGCGCAATCGATTCCAAATCCACTTCGTCCAACGGAGGAATGGAGGTTTGCGGATCACTCCGCTATCGATTAATCCATGGATTTACTGGCTGCGCTCACGGACTCACCGAGATTTCATTCCAATCATAGGATAAACCGTTGTTTTCTTTCCTGAAAACCTGAAATCACACGTTCGTACTTACTACCGTAGGGGGTCAACGCACCAAAAGTGGGAGACGCGTCTCAGCGCGGTCGACTCGTCGCAATGTTGACTCTGGTAATTGGTTTCCACCGACCGGCGGCTTATCAGAGGCACTTTGGCTCGTGTTCCGAGCGTTATCGACCGCCGCTGGAGTGACGTGGCGATAATGTAGAATGTCAACGTGTTCATCGGAAGGACCTCCGCCATATAGCAACACAGAATGCTGCTGGAATGATCGCAAATGAGGGTTTTCTCTCCACAGGAGACTACAATCTGCTGCTCAAACTCTCTTCTGTGTGTCTTCAAGGATCATCTTGTTCCATTTTCAGCTCATTTCATTGGATTTGGAGAGCTAATCTCTTGCTCCAATGTGCTAAATCGTTTTTGTCGGAAGCTGAGGTGCGAAGCGGTGACTCGCTTTTGACTTTCGAGTTTGTGAACGGCAATCAGAGTGGGAAATCATAAAAACAAGGCAACATTGAGATAGAAGCACTGAGAAGTCAATTCGGGCCGTTGAGAGTCATCCGCTCTGTTGACCCGACAGGATTTCTCTGACCGCTCTGAGTGCGGCTTCAAGTACTGAAATCGGCCCGAACAATCGCTCAATACGATTGTGGATGCAGACTGGCGCCTGCCGTGACCGCCTGTGCCTTCAGTCGAACGAGCGCTTCGGAATTGTCCACCGCCAGCATGTCCTCCTTGTTTCCGCACATCGTATTCGGGCAATTCGATCCGACGCAATCCAATTTGAAGTGAGTTCCTCGAAGAATGACGTCCCCACAGCGGGCGCTCAGCTGCGTGAACACGATCATCTGATTCGGGCTCACTTCCACCTTCAGCGCGCGCTTCTCCATCCGCTTCGACTCAATCTGCTTCGTGAAATCGTCCTTCAGCGTGGGGAGGTCGAGACTTTCCTCAGGGATGAACTTCAGGACCTTCAATGACAACCACGATGTGTGATGCCGCGCTGTGATCGCATTGCTTGCAATTCGCAACTTCTTCATTTATGTAACCGTTTCCGTTGTGATCGGAACAGACAACGAGAATGGACGGAGTGCCCTTCGATTTCCGCGAGCGAGTGGCCACGCTCTGGAAATGCTGTATGTACAGCTGCGTTGATTCTAATTCCAGATGTAAGAGCTCAACAGTTCCGGATTGCGCTTGGAATCAAAAATCAAAGAAAATTAACTTGTTTTTCTTTATTACAGAGGACAGCGGTCACTGGAAGCACTGTTTCAGCAATCCCGATTACCCCGAGGGAACGAAGAAGTCGCTGAGCATGGACGAATTGAAGAAACACCCAAACTTTAAAAACGTCACTATAGGAAATATTTGGCCTATGGAACGGTGGGGTTCGGGTTTACCTCCCCATGCGACGAAGCGAGAAGACCTGGAACGACTCTTTAAATTCGTCCTCTTCCTCTCAAACAAACCTATGCTTAGGCTGGACATTCAAACCGTTGAATCTTTACGCTCTCCCGAATGCGCAACTCTACTGAACGTCCTCTCAACAATCACGTTTTCAAATATCTCGATTACGAATTACTTCGCAGTTTACAATCAAATTGTGGAAAATCAGTTTTCGCAAAGGAACCCGCCTTCAATTGATGTAGGCAACATTGGTGAATGCGGAACGTTCTTCGAGGAGCACCTAATGAACGGGAACATCAAAAAAATCGACGTTGATTCAAAGTTCTGTTTTCCTTCTGTAGTGATGCAGGAGATCGTCAACGGATTCCTGGAAAACCCGGAAAATTACGACCAGTTTGAAATTGCCGTCCTGTTTGAGGAATCCAGCAAACGCTTCTTGCACGAGCAGATCGAAGGGGGGCGCTGCATTCTGGAACCTGACGGGAATTTTTGCTTCAAAGTCTTCAATCCGAAACTCGAAAAACATCAGAATCTTTGCATTAAATACGAAATGCTGTTGGGTGAAAAGAATGTGTCTATGACAATTCGCTAATTGATTGTTGTTATTGTGTCCTTATGGTTGTTTGAACGTTTGTAGATTGCGAATAAAGAAGAATGAAAGAGTAATTGCTACAAAAGAGGCGGCGGTCGATGGCGCAAGCTTCTCCCGGCGGCGGATTGAAAGTCGCCGCTCCACGCAATTCTCCTCGAGAAGCAGCTGTTGGCTGAATCGAGTGCGTCTCTCTCGACTCTCCGTGGGTTTCCATCGGATTTTGGACCAAAAAGGAAGATTTACGCACTTCTGATCGGTCATCGCGGCGCTGATCGATCGCTATCCGAGTGGTATCGACACCGTAAAGTCGTCAAAAGTCGTAAATTTCGATTATGCAAGTGTGACGAGGGCGATCGAGGTTCGCGCGTTGATCCGTCGGGAATTTTCACCCCGGAATCCCCAATCTGTCGCGCGCTTCCGTCGAGGGAGCGGCGGCGCGTCTTTGCGATGACAATCAGCGACGCGAAGGCGCGAAGGCGCGAAACCGATCGCCGGATCGGCGACTTTCATCCGCCGCTTGCGCTTGGAAGCGCTCTCCGCAGTTCAATGCGTTAGTTCAACAGTTCACCACAGACCACGACTTTATCCGCATTATCAGGCGCTCGACAGAATCACCGGAGAACAAACGAGAAGAGCACATAAACGAAGAAATATGCGAGAATTGAAACCAAAACGGCGCTCTTCGAAATCCTCTCGTTCGCGTCCTCCTTCGTTGAATCTTGTTGCGACAACCTTCTGACGTAAACGCTCGCCGTTTGTTTCTTCACTTCTCGCATGTAAAAGTACCTAGAAAGCACGACTTACAGCAATAAAGCAGAGCCGCAGCACTCACCGAGGAATCCAAAATCGCTTCTCAAAGCTCGCCTTCTCGTACGTCTTCCGCGCGGCGACGTTGTCTTCCTCCGTGTAGAGAAACACCAACTCGGGCTTCGATTCGCTGCGCTCGCAAATCTCGATGGCGAGTCGCGTCAATTCACTGGCGATTCCCATGCGCTGGAAGCGTGAATCAACCGCCAGGGTGTGGATGAAAGCGAGCTAAACGCAAATTATAGAAAAAAGGCTCGATTGCACTCACTTTGTCCTTCGCCTCCTTTGCCAACTGCTTTTCGCGTTGCTGCCAGTATCATTTCTGCTCGTATTTGCAGAAATCCACGACCACAACGACCAAACCAGCGAGTTTCCCGTCCACGAAACAGCCGACGGAGTCGAAGAGGTTGTGAACGTTTGCGCAACTCTCTTCCATCTGCTGGGCATAATCGAAACCAAATCCGGTCGTGCAGAGGCTGAATTTTGCGAAAAATTAACTGCAAATTCAAGAAAGTGGGAAACTTACTTTATGGCGGATGGCGCGTCCTCTGCGCAGAGGCTCCTGAAGCGGATTTCGGCATTTGGCGGCAATTTCTTGGATTTCCACGATTTTCTCCTGAACGGGGCTGAGAGAATTTTGACTGCAAGCCAGCTTGTGAGCGAATCCATCGAATTTGCGAGATTTTCGACTGAAATGAACGAAGCTGTTTTGCTTATATCGCTTGTTTTAGCATTACTTGCAGTAACGGAAGCGCTGCTACGGATCCTCTCCTTTCCCTCGGATTTTGGAGCAAAAAAGGAAGATTTACGCACTTCTGATCGGTCATCGCGGCGCTGATCGATCGCTATCCGAGTGGTATCGACACCGTAAAGAAATCTCATGACTCGCGCGCGCTGGGATTTGGCGAATCCGGAATGATTTCAAACGATGTGGTTCGCTATCTTCGTTTTTTTCATCAAATTTGGCGCCTCGTTTCGGCGGCGATTTCAATTCGTCTAACGAGAGCAGGCATTTCGCGCCGGGAGTCTGTCTCATTGGCGCTTCAGTATCTCTGAGATTCTAAACTGCTGATAGAGATTTTAGCAACTTTTGGCGATCTCCGACTACTTGTGCAAGAATGACAGAATAGCAAGCGATGACGATGCAGAAAAATGGCCGTTTTTGTGCGAGTTCTATAAGTGCGGCTCTCGTCACGAATTGCCTGCACGTGTTCAATAAAATTGATCTGATTCTCTGCGTGATTCCTGTGGAAAAGCGAAATTTTTAATTTTCCCGCGATGCTCAAGGCTGCGTTCCAGTTCCACTCAAGTTCCACTGCACCATCGGATGCTTCGTGGACGGAAATCTCGTCGGATTCGTCGTCGCCATGTGGAATTACTACGATTTCAAGTTGCAGTATCGTTCCTTCGACTACGAGAAGACGCTCCTCGAGGAAGCGGACGGAAAGGTGAGCGCGACTCCTGAAGCTCTGAATGTAGCTAAATTCAATTCAGGTCGCCTACGTTTCAACGCTGGCGGTGGATTCACGCTTCCAGCGCATGGGAATCGCCAGCGAGTTGATGCGGCTGGCGGTGGAGAAGTGCGCGACGCACGAATCGAATCCGCGGCTGATCTATCTCCACGTGCATCACGCGAACGTCTCCGCGCAGAAGATCTACGAGAAGATGGGATTCGGCAAGCGCTTCTCCAACCGCGAGTGAGTCGATTTCGTTGATTTCCGAGTTCAGCTGGTCGTTTAGCTACTACTTGATCGATGGAGAGGAGCAGGAAGCGCACGTTTTCGTCAAGAATTTCGTTGATTGATTTGAGCGCCGTTGGAATAAACTAATTTTTGTCTTTCTGTCCTGAGCGCCGCGACCAGCCACTCGCGTCGTAGTCGTGAATAATCTCATTTTTGTGGAAAGCGCGGAATTGCAGCACTTCTGCCTGTCGAGGGCGCTTTGCCGACGCAAGCGGCGGATGAAAGTCGCCGATCCGGCATCCGGCGATCGGTTTCGCGCCTTCGCGTCGCTGATTGTCATCGCAAAGACGCGCCGCCGCTCCCTCGACGGAAGCGCGCGACAGATTGGAGATTCCGGGGTGAAAATTCCCGGCGGATCAACGCGCGAACCTCGATCGCCCTCGTCACACTTGCATAATCGAAATTTACGACTTTTGACGACTTTACGGTGTCGATACCACTCGGATAGCGATCGATCAGCGCCGCGATGACCGATCAGAAGTGCGTAAATCTTCCTTTTTGGTCCAAAATCCGATGGAAACCCACGGGGAGTCGAGAGAGACGCACTCGATTCAGCCAACAGCTGCTTCTCGAGGAGAATTGCGTGGAGCGGCGACTTTCAATCCGCCGCCGGGAGAAGCTTGCGCCATCGACCGCCTGCGCCTCTCTTGTAGCAATTACTGTAACCGTCTTCCGCGGCTTCCTGGTTGCGATCAAAGTGGCCACTTTGATCCGAGGCGCGAAATCAACCCCCAATTGCGTTGCGCAACCCTCGCGCGATTGTCACGGCAACAAGCGGCTCCCACCGCTGTACAGCAGCGCCGAGATCGTTTGCTCAGCACCCTGTTCTGTAATTGTAATCCTGTGCTGCTCGATCGCGTTGTTTGATGTTTGCGCCCCGCGCTCCCACAAACAATTGATTCGGCTTTTGTGTCACCGATCCCTCCGAGTGAGCCTCGGCTTCACAAGTGACTCTCCGCTTCTTTCGAAATCAGACAAACGAGAGACGAAGAGTCATGAGATCAGAGAGACCGGATAAGCTAGATTGATGACAATCGAGAACGTTCCAGGTGGTTGATGTGCATGCCTATAAAAGCGTCAAAAGCGATAATTCAGCGCATGACGTAAGCATCAGGCTATAAATCTAATGTTCTTCGTTGTTCATCGAGGCCACACACGTTGATTGTCACTCTTGACGCGGAAAAACAGTCATGTCAGTAAAGGTCAGACGTTCGACCGCCGAAAGGCGTCGCGATGGTGCCAGTTGCATAACCGTGGGTTACGGTAATTTGTGCGATCGTCACTTTGGCGGAAGAGATGCTCGCGTTGCCTAACGGAAGCGATCAAAGCGAGTGCATCAAGGCCGAACGTGCGACTTTTTAGGCGGTCAGCGAGGCATGAAAGGAGCGCGTCTCCGTCTACCGTAACCGCTAGTCGATCGCTCAGCAGTTGAAAAAGTTTTTCGGCAGGTGACCGAACATATGAGATTTCCTAAAAATGACCGTTTTCATCTCTGATCATCAGATTTCCGTCTGTTCTCAGCCTACAGTAACCCACAAACTCACCAAATCACCAAATTACTGCTTTCCGCACGCATAATTCGTTAATTCCGCGCTTTTCCGCGCCCTAATCATAATCAAGCACCCTCGGCTTGGCGCGCCGAGGGGCGCTAATCGAGTTTGGCAAAACCAAAACACTCGAAACGACCATTTGTCATTCAATAAATTCTACAACAGCGGCGCGAGCGTCCTAATCACGAATGCATCAAAAGCACTCGGAACGCGCTTTCCAAAGGGGCGCCCCAATCAATCTTTGTCCTCTCGCGCGCCCGCGCGCCCGCGCGAACGCCACTTTAGATAAAGTGCGATCGCGCGCGAGCGTCAAACACTTGTATGCTAATTTCGAAGCCTCGAGCGCGTCCGAAGAGGCCATCTGTCGCTTCTATTATGATTTGTGTCGGTTTTTTCGCGTCAAGACAGCCTGCCGAAGGTCCTGTGCCCGTCCCTCGAGGCCACTTGGTTCGAGATCGAAATCTATTTATAATCGACGATTGGAGAGGACAACAAATGGATTTCCGATGTCGTGTGCGTGTGGTCCCGAGGGGAATTTAAACTTTGCTTATAGAAGAAGAATATCTTTATGTACAGAGAAGAAGAAGATAGAAATCTAACAGCAATACTAGAACAATCGATTTTGTTTGCAATATTGCACACCCGTTGGGAATGTTGCACCGGTAGGAGAAGGAGAAGAGAAGCCCGAGAAGAGAATTGAAGATCGGCTTGAAGATGTGGGAGAGGAAGGCGGCTAGAGCTCCGTGATCGGCACGGGGTACTGCGCGACGATACGGTACTGATTCTCGACGTCTCCGTCGACGTGTGTGGTCGCCGGCGGGTAGAGCGGCGGAAGCGTCGGCGGCATCATCGGCGGGGCGACGTGTGTGGGCTGCATGTGCCGGTAGAAGGCGTATTTGGAGTCGTAGACGGTGGGCGCGCGCACGGACGCGTAGTAGTCGTCGTCGTTTTCGTGCTGGGAGCCGACGGGCGAGGGATTCGAGGAGAGGAAGCAGCGGTTGGAGAGGAGCAGGTCGGTCTTGTCGTAGGTGAGCGAGTCGAGGAGCGTCTGCCGCGTGTAGAGCGGCGCGCGGGACGCGTCCGCGTCCTCCTTCTCGCTCCGGCGGCGTCCGAGGCGCGCGCGGAGGCAGAAGAGGATGCAGAGGAGCATCGAGAGCACCGTCAGCAGACTCCCCACCACCACGGCGCTCATCGCGGTGTCGCTAAAGTCGGTGCAGAAGGTCGCCGACAGCTTCCCCACCGGCTGCCCCGCCATCGCGTCGGGACGCGCGCACACCGCGTGCGGCACCGCGAGGCGCCGCACGGTCGCCGGCAGGAAGCGCAGCAGCTCGCAGTCGCAGTTCCAGGGGTTTCCGTGCAGACGCAGCGACTCCAGCTGCTCCCAGTCGAGGAGTCGGGCGCTCAGACGCTGCAGACGGCCGTGCGAGAGGTCCAGCGCACGGAGCAGGTTGGGCCGCTCGAAGGCGTGCTCGTCGAGCGACTCGAGGAGCGGACAGCGCGAGAGGATCGAGTTCCAGGAGCTTCAGGAGGCCGGAGAAGGCGTTCATGTGGACGGCGCGGAGGCTCTGGAGGTGCGAGAGCGAGAGGCGCTTCAGCGCAGAGAGTCCGTCGAAGGCGGAGGTCGGCAGCTCGGGGAACAAGTTGGCGCTCAGGTCGAGCACCTCCAACTCGGTCAGCGAAGTGAGCGCGCGCGAGGGGACGCGGCGCAGCACGTTGCTGCTGAGGTTCAGCGCCTTCAGCGCGTGCAGTCCGCTGAAGGCGCCGTCGTCCAGCGCGCCCAGCACGTTCCGTCCGAGGTCGAGGCGCACGAGTTGCTGGAGACCCGCGAACGCCGCGTTGTTCAGCTGAAATTGAGTGTTCAGAGGAGTCGTGGCGGGACCGACGCTTACCTGGACGATGAGGTTGGAGCTGAGGTCGAGCTGGCGGAGTGCGCTGAGCGGCGCGAAGAGCGCGCGCGGGAAGACGTCGAGTTTGTTGGCGGAGAGATCGAGTTCCGAGAGGATTCCGAGTCCCGAGAAGACGTTGGGCGTCACGAGGTGCAGCGAGTTGCCCGCGAGATTCAGCTGGAGGAGTGCGCTGAGGTCGGCGAACGTGTTCTGCGCCACGCTGTCGATGCGGTTGTTGGAGAGGTCGAGCGCCTGAACCGAACGTCTGAGTTTTCCAGGACCGCACACACATATGGGAAGCCACTTGCGCCATCTGCGCGCAAACAAACAAACTGTCAGCGCAGAGGGTGCTTAGCGGCTCCCGGGTGACCCGGGCACCCGTGAGGTGTTGGTTTTGGGCTTAACCCCGCTTACCTGCAACTGATACAGACCGACGAAGGAGTCGCGCTCGAGCGCGGAGACGTTGTTGCCGGCCAGCCGGAGCACCTTGAGCTTCTGGAGCGCGGCGAAGACGTGCGGCGGAATCGCGGAGATCGCGTTGCCCGAGAGGTCGAGGAACTCCAACTCTGCAACAGATGGGTGTGGGTTACGGTAGCCGTCGGTGGGTGAGTGAGTGGCAATTAGGGATCATGGCCGTCTAACGGGGGCCAATTACCCCCGGAGGCAGCAGCGGTGGTGGTGGGAAAGGTCGGAGGTTCGGCTTACCGGAGTAGAGGCGCAGGGCGTCGGCGTCCAGCCGCGCGAGTTGATTCGCGGCGAGCGAGAGGGAGCGGAGCTGCGGATTCAGGAGGATCGGGACGGAGCGGAGACCGGCGCCGTCGCAGCGCACGGAGCGCGCCGAGTCGGCGCACTCGCAGCCCTTCGGACAGAGCGCCCCGACGAGCGGGAGGAGCAGCAGCAGCCACAAGACGGCCGACTTCATCTGCAACGTTGCAAACGCGGATTACTCACGCTGACACGACCGCGGACAAACAGGTGACTCGGGTTCCGGGCCCTGAGGTCCTCAGCGAGCGCGCAGGGCGCGTTACAGCGCCGCGAAACAATAACACAACAACAACGCGGTGATTTACGCGAAAGTGGGCTTCTGAGGCGCACAGGCGCCGTGATTGCCGCCGTGGGTGGTCAAAACAGCTGCAAAGTTTGTGGAGGGGCTAATGAGAGCGGCCACACACGTCGATTAGGGGGAAATGAGGCGGAAAGACAAACAGGGGACGCAAAAAGGGTCTCCGGAGCTCCTGGAGCGAGAGATTCGCGATTTCCCGCGGGAGCGCGAGTGCAGAGTGGGGCGATCGGGGATTCCGGGCCAACGGCGAGGGAAGTGAGTCAAGGTCGTGCGTGTGGTCGAATTTCGAGGCAATTAGCGCAGTTTGAAGACGTGTGTGGCCACAGTCGCGGGAGAAACGTTTCAGCGACCGCAATACGAGCGGCGGAGATGATTATTCGGTCGCGAAGGCGTCGGAATGCACGCGGAGGCGACGAGCGCCGACAGGTTGCGCGCGAGAGGCGCTTTCGGAAGACGCGCGCTGTAACAAAACACCGAAAAAACGATAATTGAGTCATCGAGCGACCCAATTGGCCTTGCTCACCGCCTAATGGCCGCCCGGAGTCCTAGCGCCGCACAAAAGGCGCTAAGGGAGCGAGCGCGAGTGACGCGGAGCCGCAAAAGCGGCCGAAGCGCCTTCAGGAAGTTCCCAACGCAACAGTTCCTCCTCCTCCCGACCTCGCGCTCGCCTCGCGTCGGGCGAGGAGCACCGAGCTGCGAAGAATCTCCCGAACGGGGCGCTCTCGCGCACCGCCTCTCGCCCGGCGCCACGCCCCCTTCGCAGAGTGACCGTCGGGTGCGGACGGACGGACGGACATCAGGAGCTACAAAAACGATCGCCGCCGTCGTTGATTGATTTTGCAATTGAGAAAATCAACGCGCCGCCGCCGATCGAGCGAGATCTTTAGGGATGCACACGCATGGTGTGAAACGGTGGTAAACAGTGTCAGTTCTGCACTTTACGGCTTCAATTCCGGACAAAAAATGAAAAAAACAGAATGTTTTACGTCAAGCGACATTCGATTTCAGCGGCGCGTGAAATCGCATTGTGTCAGGCATCGCAACTCCTCAATTCGCACTTTTCGCGTCATGCCCGGCGATGTTGACACCTCACCAGGATGGCGGCGGGCCATATGCGCTGCTGATCATCTCTGTCTCGGAGACGAGCGCAATCAACGCGACCCGGGAGTCATTATTTGTGTTCTGAATGGAGAACTTTTGGTAGCAGATGGATGACCTTTGACGCGACGCGAAGATGACGTGAAAGTGCTCTTCTGAGTGGAGAGGGGGAGAGGGGAGGGGAGGGGAAGAAGAAGAGCTGCTTGTTCTCAGAGAAAGAATTCACGAATGAAAGTGAAAAAGTTAATTCGGACTTCGTGAGATCTCGCGCGCGCGCGCTAATGAGGTCAGCAACCGGGGAAGCCGCTCGCTCGCTAATCCAATTTTTGGGAGGTGGAAGCGCGCGGAGTTTGCAAAACCGGGTTGTTTTCGTATCAGCTCGCAACGCGCTCGTTGCGCCCGTTGGATTAATGTTTTGGTCAAAAGAACAACGGCGGATGCGGCGACGAATTTGAAGAATTCGTGGTTTTAACGTATTGAAAGGAGGCCTGAGGTTCAAATACCGTAACCTCCAACAGCTGAAGACAAATTCCTGAAGCATTTCATACACGCCGCACTACCGTAATCCTCAGCATCAGCTGCACAACATGCAGTAGTCATTACAGAAGACAAATATTGTCAAGCGACAGGCAGCAGAGCGACAACACGGCGGCTGTGGAAGCATGAATAACCCCCGCTCCACACAGCTGCCTACATACAGGAGGAGATAGGAAATCGCGTTTTAAAGCGGCGCGATCGTTTTTGTTTTGATATCGGAAACGAGAAACAGATGTTCGCAATTGATTCTCATTCGCATGAATGTTGGATCTTTGGTTTTTGCATTCCGATCGAATTGAAAATTTGGAGAAAATCGAAAAAGTTGAGTTTTCCGTACAACTCTTCCACGTCGCGGTGTTCTGGATGACGCGAGCGAATTGAATTCCGAAGAACAAACGAGTCATTTTGTTTTCTTCCCTTCTCGGCAACAAAAAGGGCGGCGGGCCGCACGCAAAGTGATTCAGCGCGCGAATCGCGCCGGAGGACGGCGGCGAAGAGGACTGCAGTCGACAGATCAGGTCGATTCTCAAAAAGCAGACAATCGAAGAGACGATCGAGCGTCTGAACTCAGACAGAGAGAAACGTTCAGACGTCTCCTTATCGCGCACCGCGATCGCCTCTCCCTCGCACTTGAAAGCGAGAAACGTTGCACCGGCGGAGGAGATCCATCAAAATGTAATAATTGAGAAACGTTGCAATCGCGCGAGGGAATCTCAAAGACTCCATTTGCGAGGACTCGCGCGCACGGGTGGAAGGTCGAGGCTCCCGGCACGACGTCCATTAGGCCCTCAGAAGAGGCGATTTCGCGCTTCAGCGCTCCGAGGCGCTTTCGGGCGCCGATGACCGCACAGATAAGTTCTTTCGGCGCGCGAGAGGTGCGCGGCGGACGGAAAGTCGCCTCGGGGAACCCGGGAGACGCGCGAGGGGCGTGTGAGAAGGTCGACTTTTCCTAATTGTTAAGGAGAACTTAATTGGGGGCAATTTTTAGGCGCTCAGCGAGCGGACAACGCGCGTCCTCGCGCGCATCGACGTGGAAGCGAGCTGTTTGCCTCAAAAGTCGCCACAAAGGAACGTTGCAGACTGAGCGGATTGCATTTACAGCGAGCGCGCGCATCGCGGTGTCAATAATCGCCCGTCGTGGGTGGTCGTTCCCAGACGCGTCCCGCCGCGGCGGTCACTCGAGTGCGCGCGGTTTAATCAAAGCTCAAGAGGATTCGAATTGCGGCGACCGATCGACCGAACGGATTACAATTACCGTTCGCTTGTAATTGGGGATCTCGAATTCACTCGCCTGCCATGTGGCGACGTGTGTGTCCTCCGCCTCACACGAAGGCGATTGCTTGTTGCGCAAGCGATTGCGACAGTTTCGCAAACAATGAGACTCTTCGCCCGTTCGGTCAACAACTGTCAATCAACGCGCAAAACAAAGACGACGCTGGACGGCGCGCGGTCCGAAAATCCGGCGAAAGAAGTCGCGAAACAAGGCGACAAATCGCGCGAGGCGCTCGCCGTCCGACAGAATCGCGCACTTCTTCATTAATATCGTCGGCGCGCGGCAATTCGCAGGAAATCGCATTCGATGAAACATTCCACTAAACCTCATTACTCGCCGCGCGATTCGTTTACTCGCGCGCGCCTCGATTGGTCATCAAAACGGGAGGCGAGTGCGAGGGGAGTGCACGCCTGAAGAAGACGAATTTTGCGCTTTTGGCGCTCGCGGAAGTCGTTCGCATATTAAGCAGCCGTCGACAGCAACGAAGAAGCGATCGGAACGTTGCAGACGGGGAAAGTGAATGCGCGCGCGGCTACCGGCGCTGCCGCTGACCCTAAACGCGACGCTCTGATAAGAGCGTTTCTCGCGACAGTCGCCGTTTACGGCCACCGTGCGGATGATTAATGACGTTGTAGCGAACATAAACAGTGCATGAGAAAGCGAATGGACTACTTTTACGTTTCGAAAATGGCGAAAGTCACGCGCGCGTGAGGAAGAACGGCGGTTCGTCGATCCAGACGTCCAGACAGAAAAGCGACAATTCAGCGTTTTCGTTTCAGCTCGCTCACTGAACTGATCTGCCTCATCCGCGAGCGGTCGCTTGAAGTGAATCAACGATGGGAAGCACCAACAACTGGGCCGTGAAGCTGCCGCTGGCGAGTCCGGTGACGGACATGTTCCTCGGAATGCGTGCTCCTGTCAAGTGCCAGGCCACTTACATTTGGATCGATGGGACCGGCGAGCATCTCCGTTCGAAGACGCGCACGATGAACATTATTCCCAAGTACATCACTGGTAAGTCGAGCGCATCAAATGCGCCGTATTTTCGCTTGCGTTTCGTGATTTCCTGGCATTTTTAATTGATTTAGCGTTCATTTTTCGTTCGATTTCAATTGATTTGAATAATGTGAGCTTGCGGGGGTTAGTTGGGCTAGTCGGGGGTTCAAAATAATTATTAATTGCTCGATTTGGCTTGAAAATGTAGAATTTCTCCTATCTGCAATGTTCACCGCTGTTTCGTTCCTTATTATACGTGGAATGAGCGTTATTCTCTCTTGATGGGCTGCAGTTTGACCGTTTGATTTTGCGCCTAATCAGCTTGCGTTTCGCTGCCGCTTTCGTTTGTGCGTGTTTGACTTCATTCCCATTTCAGAATATCCAATCTGGAACTACGACGGCTCCTCAACTGGCCAGGCAACAGGACGCAACTCGGACACCTACTTGAAGCCTGTGGCGGTCTATCCCGATCCGTTCATCGGTGGAAATGCCAAACTCGTGCTCTGCGAGACTTATGACAAAGACATGCAGCCTACGAGTCAGTTTCATTTCCACAGAATATTCGCTCATTGAATTATTTGTAGAAACGAATCACCGCGCCGAGTGCCACAAGATTATGATGGCCTGCTCGAAGGAGAAGCCGTGGTTTGGCATGGAACAAGAGTATCTCCTTCTCGATCGTGATGGTTATCCGCTCGGATGGCCGAAGAACGGATTCCCCGGTCCTCAGGGTCCTTACTACTGTGGCGTGGGCGCTGATCGCGTTGTCGGCCGAGAAATCGTCGAAGCTCATTACCGCGCCTGTTTGAATGCCGGTTTAACTATTTTTGGAACGAATGCAGGTTCGTTTCCTGGTTTCTGAAGGGAGAAAATTGATTTTCTGATTGTTCAGAAGTGACACCCGCCCAATGGGAGTTCCAGATCGGGTGCTGTGAGGGAATTGCCATGGGCGATGAACTCTGGATGGCTCGCTACCTCCTCCACCGCGTCGGTGAACAATTCGGAGTCATCGTCTCCCTGGATCCGAAGCCCCAAGCGACTGTCGGCGAGTGGAACGGCGCCGGCTGCCACACGAACTTTAGCACGGCGAACATGCGCGCCGACGGAGGCTACAGGTACATCGAGGCAGCTTGCGAGAAGCTCTCCAAACGCCACAAGGAACACATGGCGCTGTACGACCCTCACAACGGACAGGACAATCTTCGCCGCCTCACCGGACGTCATGAAACCTCGAGCGTCGATGATTTCACGTGGGGAGTCGCTAATCGCGGCGCAAGCGTCCGCATTAATCGACAGGTGTTCGACGAGAAGAAGGGATATCTGGAAGATCGCCGACCGTCTTCGAATTGCGATCCTTATGCGGTGACCGGGGCGATTGCGAAGACTACTTTGCTTATGTGATGTGACGCTGAAATAAAGAATCTTATGCTTGTCGTTCTGGTGAAATGTTGCAATCGAGCGAAATTGCTGTTTACGGCCTTGTTGTGGATGGACGACCTCTGTCCTCACACTTGAGAGATCAAACGATAATCCGCAGCTGACGGCGGTCGATTGAGGACAAAAGGGAGATGAGAGGACTCGGGGGATCAACGCGGGAGCTTTTAGAGAGCGCGCTACGTGAATTCGACCGCCAACGTGCGTCTCGAAACCCCGAAAATGTCTGAAATTCGCCAAATCACGGGCGTCTGCGATGCTTCTCGCATTTAACTGACAACTGACCGCATGAACTGGTTGAAAACTAATTGGAGCTGCGAGAAATGGCCTCCGACAACGGAATTTGGCTTCCGACATCTCTGCGCGGACGACGTGAAGGCTGTCATGAAGTGAGCGCTGCGATCTACCGTAATACAACGTGATTTCAGGCTCAGCAAAGCGTCGTTTCCCATCCGCTACCCGGACTGCTGGTTCGAAGGCTTCTGTCTGAATCACCGCGACGATTACTGCGCCATCGGCTGCTTCGTGGAAGGGCGCCTCGTCGGATTCATCGTGATCGTCAGGGATTACTTCAATTTCGAGCTCGTCCATCGCTCGACCGAATTCGAGGACAAATTGGCGGAGGAAACGGAGAAGAAGGTGAGTGACGCGTCTTCTGCTGAATCGGCTCTAATTCGCGCAGCTTTCCTATGTCACCAGCCTGGCGGTCGATCGACGCTTCCAGCGACTCGGAATCGCGACGGAGATGATGCGTTTGGCGATTGGAAATTGCCTGAATCACGAAATGAAGCCCAGAATCATGTATCTCCACGTGCATCACACGAACGTCTCCGCGCAGAAGATGTACGCGAAGATGGGATTCGTGAATCGGCACGTGAATCTGCGGTGAGTCTCGTTTTCGTTAATTTCACGCGCTGAATTGTGGCATTTTCAGTTATTACCACATCGACGGAGAGGAGCAGGCCGCTTATGTGTTCGTGAAGAATCTGGCGGATTTGCTGAATTGCAGGATCGACGCTTTGTCTAGCTTCAATAACAACAATAATAAAGAGTAATGTGACCTCCGATTGAAAGAAGCCGACTTCTTTTGTTCTCCTCTGTGACCTCAGATGCGCTTTGCGCAACCAGGAAGCCGCGGAAGACGGTTACAGTAATTGCTACAAAAGAGGCGCAGGCGGTCGATGGCGCAAGCTTCTCCCGGCGGCGGATTGAAAGTCGCCGCTCCACGCAATTCTCCTCGAGAAGCAGCTGTTGGCTGAATCGAGTGCGTCTCTCTCGACTCTCCGTGGGTTTCCATCGGATTTTGGACCAAAAAGGAAGATTTACGCACTTCTGATCGGTCATCGCGGCGCTGATCGATCGCTATCCGAGTGCTATCGACACCGTAAAGTCGTCGAAAGTCGTAAATTTCGATTATGCAAGTGTGACGAGGGCGATCGAGGCTCGCGCGTCGATCCGCCGGGAATTTTCACCCCGGAATCTCCAATCTGTCGCGCGCTTCCGTCGAGGGAGCGGCGGCGCGTCTTTGCGATGACAATCAGCGACGCGAAGGCGCGAAACCGATCGCCGGATGCCGGATCGGCGACTTTCATCCGCCGCTTGCGTCGGCAAAGCGCCCTCGACAGGCAGAAGTGCTGCAATTCCGCGCTTTCCACAAAAATGAGATTATTCACGACTACGACGCGAGTGGCTGGTCGCGGCGCTCAGGACAGAAAGACAAAAATTAGTTTATTCCAACGGCGCTCAAATCAATCAACGAAATTCTTGACGAAAACGTGCGCTTCCTGCTCCTCTCCATCGATCAAGTAGTAGCTAAACGACCAGCTGAACTCGGAAATCAACGAAATCGACTCACTCGCGGTTGGAGAAGCGCTTGCCGAATCCCATCTTCTCGTAGATCTTCTGCGCGGAGACGTTCGCGTGATGCACGTGGAGATAGATCAGCCGCGGATTCGATTCGTGCGTCGCGCACTTCTCCACCGCCAGCCGCATCAACTCGCTGGCGATTCCCATGCGCTGGAAGCGTGAATCCACCGCCAGCGTTGAAACGTAGGCGACCTGAATTGAATTTAGCTACATTCAGAGCTTCAGGAGTCGCGCTCACCTTTCCGTCCGCTTCTTCGAGGAGCGTCTTCTCGTAGTCGAAGGAACGATACTGCAACTTGAAATCGTAGTAATTCCACATGGCGACGACGAATCCGACGAGATTTCCGTCCACGAAGCATCCGATGGTGCAGTAGAAGTTGTGCGGATTCTGGCAAAATCCCTCGAACCACCAGTCGGGGTAGATCATCGGCATCGCCGCTGTCGTGATCCTGAAAATTGCGGGAAAAGATGAGAGAAGCAGGGAACGAGGGAACTCACTCCTTGACAGCCGGCTTATCCTCTGCGCAGAGACTCCGGAAGCCGACTTCGGCGTTCGGCGGCAGCTTCTCGCTGCGCCACGCGGATTTCAACCAATTCATCGCGGCGAAATGCAATTTGAATGCGGAAACGGAAGACGAACCGGTCGGAACGAGGCGATTGCGGGAGAAATGATGCAGACGGATGCAGCAGCGAGCCTGGAGAGGTGACTCCGGTCGGCGGCGCTGCCGCCGCTGTATGACTCGTGCCGTGAATCGGAATCGCCGCGCTTCGATGACTCACGCGCGATCCCGATTTCTCCCATTTTCGCTGCTTTCACCGCTCGAATCTTATCATTCAGCCTGCGAACGAACGCCTCTGACCCGGGACGAAGGTGAAATTACCCATCAATACAAAAAATTTCCTACAGTAGTCATTGATGAGTCAGGCATCAAACCAGAAAACACAAAATAGACGATGCAGGGTTTCGAACTTGAGCTCTCTGCGTAAGAGACAACAGCACTACCAATCGGCCACTAGACAGACAAGCATTGAACAGTTGAGTGCAGCTTATATGCCAGATGACGAGCAAACGACGCTACTTGCTCCCAGTGCACTGCTCTTATCGTGCTGGGTCCAGCGCCTCACATGTTCCGAGAAAGCCGAAAGTTTGCTCTGATGTCGCTTTCGTGTCGTGTATGAAGCGATCGGTCGCATTCGGGGCAAAGTGCTACTGATAAGCGCTCTCCACCGACGCGAATCCCATTAGCTTCGTTTGCCACACGCGCCACTCGGTCGGAGGACGCGTTACGATCTGTTTCAATTCAAATTCCGCGATTTCAGGTCGTCTCTCGCCTCAAACAATCACTGTCGACTGCGCTGAGAGTCGTTTGTAATTTGCGGTGAGCGGTGAGGTCACGAGTACGGTCGTTTAGTTGAATTTTAGGTTAACCAGAAGAGAAGACTGATGGGGACGATCTTTTGGTCGCCTAGAAACATCTGGACTCCATTTCGGTGAGCTAAAGATTTAAGATTTGTGTTCTCCACTGTAAGAAATCGTGGGATCGCGTGATCTCTCGTTCCCTTATCGGCAGCCGAATTCTCTGCATCCAACCTTAGGAACAAAGCCGTTTACAACTCTTCAACTTACAACGTGACGCACTGCGGCTCCCGTGCGCTGATTGTCATTCTGATTGCATTCGCTTACAGATAAGACCCCACGCAACGGAGCCACTGGATAGAAGTGGAGTACAACGATAGGCGCGACATGTGACAGCATCGAGTGAAGCCTTGCGCGCTTCGTCTACAAGGTGAGAGACAATTGCGTGGTTTGCGAGCTCTGAACGTCGATCTCAATCTGCTGCTTTTAACACTACAATTGGAACAATCGATTAAGCGAAGCCGATCAAGCTTGTCAGGACTCGCCAAGCAGAGCTTCGTTCAAACTTTGAGGGAATTCGGTTCGTTTGAAGCGTTTTCATAGCAATCTGATCGACGTGGTCGATGAGAAACAGACGATTTGTCCTGCGTCCTCCTTTGTTGTCCTCCTTTGTTGATAGAAATGTAGGAAAGAGCGACTTGAGAGCGAGAGAGAGAGAGAGAACTGAATTGTTGATTGTTGCAGAGAACGAAACTCTGGATTGACATCGTCACACGATAAAGGAGTTCCTCTGTGAAGTAGAAGCATCGATTTGAGGTGCGTGATTGCAGATCTCTAGAATGACATCCGCGTACTATTAGTGCAAACACCGAAATGACACGATTGCAACCGAGGTACGTGATTGCAGATCTCAGTTTCAAGATCAGCTTTTAGTGCAAGAAACACTTCTTGATGTCAGTCGTGCAGCTCAGTGAAAAGTCTGAACGTTGAAGCTGGACTCGATTGGGAGATTGAAGGAGGACAACAAAGGCGCGACATGAAGCAACCTTTGCAGCCACATAATTTTAATCATCTACAACCGATTGAAAGCCGCGCGTAGCGAAGATTCGTAGCAAACAATCACTCAGAGTTGCGTGTTTGAGTTCGAAACTGCAATCTTGGAAAAACATCGACCTTGAGTTCGATTTTCTCCTCGAAACTGGCAGATACGATTGTTACCGATTGTCGACCGTTCGGCCAATAAACCGACTGTTTGACTTGATTTCTCACTTTCTTTATTTGCTTTCCGCTCTCTGGGATGCGCGCCGAGCACAAAGAGACTGTAGCCCTGAAAGCAGGCCGCTTAGCACCTCCATTTCCGACAAAATCGGATTCGCACTTTGCAGGAAGAGGCGCGGAGTTGGTGAGAAGGTGACAATAGGAAATGGCGTTCGCTTAGAGCTCTGCGATGCTCGGGGCGATAGGAACGTTTCAATTATTACATTTTGATCGATCTCCGCTCGCGTGCAACGTTTCACTGCGATTGAGGGAGAGATAAGGCCGCCGGGAAGTGCGATTTCATGTCAGAGTTGATTTGTGGCGCCGGAAACGGCGTTTGAGGGATGCAGACTTGCCAGAGTTGCTCGAAAAAGAGGCCAAAATCAAGGTTTTGACCTCCTGAGTGACGAGCCAATCAACTACAGATCAAACGCGTGTTTCTCAGGGGCTTCTTGTCGCCTAATTTCTCACTTTTGTGTTCGCTTTCCAGGAGCACGAGCCTAATCCAGAGAAGCCCTTTGCTTGAAAGGGATCCGCCGCCGCTCGGCGACGACTTTCGCGTCCAAAGAGTTTCGGAAAAGTGCGAAAACGATCTGCAAACGCGGTTTCGCGCTCCGAGGACCGACTGAAGCCATTTGAAACATAAAGTTCACGTTTTTGAGGGGATTCGGGGCCTCCAGATCGCCAACGGCGGCGTCATCGCAGCGCCTTCCATCGAGGTTCTCATGTCGATTGTTTGCTTTCGGAACGAGGGGCGCGGAGCCGCAGTTTGGGGAGAATTTGGGGCCGCGAGTCTCCGGCACGATCGCCGGCCGATCAAAGTCGCTCCATCCGTCTTCGCCCACCTTTCCACGTGCCGATCTGAAGACTAGAACGATCCATCCTGGCCACGTCGTCCATATGCGCTCGCGGCGTCGCCCTCCAATTGACGCCGCCGTGGGAATCCTTTGTCCACCGACCTCTCGAGAGTCGTCTTGCGACGCGATTCGCGCTCAGGTGCTGCGCTATTATAACTTGCGTCATCCCCGCATTACGCGCGCTCCTGGACGCGCCGTTTACGTTCTCCTCTCCTTGGGTGGTCCTTGCAGGGATTATCTTTCAGATTATCCTAATTCACACATATTACTCAGCAGCTAAGGGAGCGTGGAACAAGAGCAAAACATCAATCAAGTCAACAGATCCTTCAGCTCCATGGAAGGAGCTTTGTTGGCTTTAATAACTTGAACAACCTCAATCAATCTTGGATTTTACGACTTTTTACGGCGTTTCCAGATTGATCATTCAATCTCTAGTTCACCGCTTAAAAAGTCGCACGTTCGGCCTTGATGGACTCGCTTTCATCGCTTCCGTTAGACAACGCGAGCATCTCTTCCGCCAAAGTGACGATCGCACAAATTACCGTAACCCCCGGTTATGCAACTGGCACCACCGCGACGCCTTTCGCCGGCCGAACGTCTGACCTTTACTGACATGAACGTTTTGGCGCGTTTAGAGTGACAATCAACGTGTGTGGCCTTGAAAGCACGCAACATGGTGATAAGAAGACGGTAATTGGGTGTCTGAGTCTGATTCTGATGTCTGACCGTCAAATTACATAATTTCAGACAGTTTGGATTACGGTAGACGAGAGATTGAAGTTCAATATGGCCCGCAATCACGTCTCTGACAGGCGTACAGTCATCGGCCATTTGAAACCAACGTTCCGGGTCTAAAAAGCGGAAAATCTCACTTTCTGCGCGTTGTTCACTTCATCAGCGATGCACCGCGAGGTCACCGCCGCTAATCCTCGATGACCATTTTGAAACAATGTAGTATGGTCGGATTCCCGAAAATGACCTCAACGCGAAGGGATGAAACGATAATCCGCAGCTGACGGACGACGACACGACCTCTTCTCTTCTATTTTTCATCGGGAAATCGCTTTCGGTCGATTGACGACCAAAGGCTGATGAGTGCTGCGGTCCTAATGAGAATGGAGTGAAAATAGCAGAGCGAGGGAGCGGCCAGGGATTCCAGCGGAAGGCATTGCTCTCAGGGAAGCGTTGCTTTTACCGTAATCTTCAATCTCAAAGTGTCATTTTGACGCTAAATCAACAATGAAAGGACCTCACATGACGATTGACGATCAATCCAAAGTACCACTGAAAAGTACCACTAGCAATTAAAGTCCACACAGACGACTGAACGGTATTACGGTAGAACCCTTCTTCACTTCTTTTTTCCAATTCGTCATCGCGGAGATCAAAACGCGACCAGCGACTGATAGCGAGCGAACGAGGTGTTCCTTGCATCATCATTGCAACGGAGTGATCGCTTATCGGGTCTTCTTTCGCGTCAAAAATCGATTCAAATTCGCCCATTTAACCGTCGCCTCCGTCCCTTCTCTTCAAAATTCCCATCTTCAGTGCCATGGCCACCCACGTTGACGTTGACGACGCGGAGCAGCGGATTCGTCCCTTCATCCACCGCACTCCGGTCCTCACTTCGGCCTTTCTGGACGCGTTGAGCGGCAAAAACTTGTTCTTCAAGTGCGAAAACCTCCAGAAAACCGGATCTTTCAAGGCGCGAGGAGCGCTGAACGCTGTAGGCTATCGTAACTCACTGAACAAAACCTTATTTCATCGTTTTAGATTCTGAAAGCGAAAGAAAACGGTCCTCTGAATGGAATTGTAAGTTACCGTACTACTGCTATCTCTCTCACTACAGTATCCTCCTAGATCGCGCACAGCGGAGGGAACCACGGACAGGGCGTCGCGTGGGCCGCGCAGCAATCGCATCTCCTCGCTACCGTATGCGTCCCCTCCATCGCTCCCGAAGCAAAAATGGACGCGATGAGGGGTTACGGTAGCGAGTTGGTGATTGTGGAGCCGAGCATGAAGGTGATGAGCGAGACGTGTCACCGACTGGCCGCGGAGAAAGGATTCACCGTCATCGACCCGATGAACGACTACGCGATCATGTCTGGCCAGGGTACGGTAGCGAAGGAGTTTCTGGAGCAGACGCCCCAACTCGACGTCCTCCTCGTCGCCGTCGGAGGCGGCGGTTTGGCCGCCGGAGTCGCCGCATGCGTGAAGAAGATGAACCCGACCTGTAAAAGTAGGTCTGTGACCGAACTACAGTCATTCACGAGTGGATTCTACAGTAATCTGCGTGGAACCGCAGGGAAAGAACCTCGAGACGTCGTTGAAAGCTGGAAAACTCTTGATTGAGTTCGGTGGACTGCTGGATACGGTAGCCGATGGCTGTCGACCGCACTCGATTGGCGACAAGTGCTTCGCAGTTCTGCACGAGTGCGCGGAGCATACGGTATTCACAGTGGTGCGTTGGATTGTTCGCACGTTCGGTCTGATCAACTCGGTTTTGCAGAACGACGAGGAGATTCTCGCGGCGATGAAGTTGATTCTGGAGCGCATGAAGGTCGTGGTGGAACCATCGGCCGCAATGGGTCTCGCAGCGGTGCTAAAGTACAAGACCGAACTTGAGAAGTATCACAATGTCGGATTGATTCTTTGTGGAGGAAACGTTGATCTGAAACGCGTTGTTGGGTTACTGTAGACGGTCGATAAAGCCTTCTAAAAGTCGCACGTTCGGTAGCTTTCCATAAATCGTCATGTGAGGTCCTTTCTTTGTTGATTTAGCGTCAAAATGACACTTTGAGCCTGATGATTACGGTAAAAGCAACGCTTCCCTGAGAGCAATGCCCGAACTCTCTCCTCGCCCAGCTTCTACCGTAATCTGCGCTCCATTTAAGGCTCCTCTGCCCTTAATTCGGCACCAAATCGTCTCCCTCAGCGCACCATGGCCGCTTCGCTTCAACTCCGCTCCACCGACGGCGTCCTCTTCGCGTTCGACGCCGCGTGGATCCCCAAATGCGAGAAGCTGCGCGAACTCGTGGAAGAAGGCGCTTCACCGGCGCGCCCGTCCACGTCGACAACACCGACTCCGAGGCTCTCGCCACGATCTGCGCTTGGTTTCAGTTGCACGCAGATGAAGCGCCACGCACAGGGGAAGACCGCGCAATTCACAAGTTCAACCGGAAACTCTCGAAAGTCGACTTGGATCTCCTCGATGCGTGCGTGCCACGAGCGAAACTGGCCGCGGTTCTCAACGCCGCCTACGATTTGAAGATTGTCGACATGATTGACACGATGAACAAGTACATTGCGAGCAATTTGGAGGGAAAAACGGCAGAGGAGATGAGCGCGTGGCTTGAGATTCCCTTGAAGAAGACGGAGGTCAAGGAAGAGCAGATGGAGGAATGAGTCGGAGGAATGAGAGCGTCGATTGGATCGTGTTTGATGCGGTGATTTGATAATAAAATTAAAGTTTCGATATTTGAAAATTCCGCTTAGGCATCAATTTCGCGCTACAGAGGCAAAGAAGAGGACAGAAGGGTCAGCGATTACAAGCTGATTACAAGCTTCTCGCATGGATCACCGACGCTCTGCATTTTGGAGGTCCGACATGAAACATAAAGCCCTGTTTTTGCGAAATGCGGATTACGGTACAGCTACATTTAGTAGAGAAAATCGCAATTTTGGTTTTGATCATTTACAGGAGAATTGCGGTTTCAAGCCCATTCCTGGCGTCTTCAACCGCTGAATCACCGATCACTGAAAGCAGACCAAATGTCCTTTCCAATCTCTTTTCAGTCTTCGAGGATTTAGTGCAGAATTTCAAAATCCAGGGTTGATTCACCACGAAACACTCTAGCGCTAACGTTAACAAACTCAAAACTGAAACTTCATTGTTTATTTCGCTGAACAGAGGCAAAAGAAAGCGAAGATCAGGCGTCGATGTGTCGACCGGCACGCAACTTGGAGACGCTTTTGTTCGCATTGCTGCTGAACACCGGGAACTGCAGTTGGAGATCTTCTTTGGCGGCATCTGAGAGATCCGCGTAGCGGTGGATTGTCAGACGCGCGATGTCTTTGGCCTTGGTGACGTCTAGAGGAGCGCGTCTCTTGGGCATGAGGTCCGCAATCGCTTCGGAGGTTCTCAAAACAAATGCGCGAGCCTCTTCATTCAGAGCATTGATCTTCGACCTGACGCGATACACCATCTCCATAGTCTTGGTGTAAAGCGGTTCGCTTTGCGTATTCAACGCTGCGAGGTATCCATGCACAGTCGTATGTTCCTCTGCGTCCAGTTTGTCGACAACCGCGTGGTCTTCAGCGGTGAGTCCACTGAAGAATCCGACAATCTCGACGGGGAGAATTCCTGCAAACGAACGATCAGTGAAGCTTTGAAGCGCAGCTTACGGATCAGCTCCTGCGGGATCTCCGCAAACTCTTCTGCGAGGGAGAGCGCATTGACGGAGCCGGCGACAAAACCGAGGAGCAGGAGGGAAACGACGAAGCGAGGAAACATCGTAGAATGCTCGGACGATGGAGGAAACGGCGTTGAACGCGTCTTTTAAGAGCCAAAGACGGGGCGGAGAGAGAGCAAAGGCGCAAGGCGATGAATCGTGAATTCTGAGTCGATTTCGGCCGAATAAAGACAACAGTTATTGGTAAGCAGTAAAGCCGACAAGCCGCACATCGTCGTTCTGCAACCAAATCAAAGAGTTCAGCTGTCAAACGCACAAAAAAGGCGCAAAATCGGCTGTTAGTAAGCTGATCACCACTCCAAACACTATAAACCTTCAGTCAGGCTGACTGTTCTGTTTGGCGCTCTCTGGTAACGCATTTGGCGGTCCTACAGGTTAAATTCAAGAGTAATTTTGAAAATTTGAAAGTTGACAGTTAATCAAAAGCTGCGCATTGATTGATTGAATTTCTGGAAGGATGTTTCCGACGTCGCCGCTGAATCACCGATCAGCGAAAGCAGAAAGAGAAATCAAACAAATTGGCCGCTTGTTTCTCAAGTTAATCATCGTCTCCCGACGCCGACAAAACATTCAGCAGCGCTTTGTTTCAGGAATCGATGGGAAGCGGCTAATTTGAACGTTGACTGCTAAAGGTTGAATTTGCGGCTCTGCAGAACTTTTCGGCAATAACTGAGTTGTGCACAGTTCCTGCATCACTTGATCGCAAGGTAGTAACATTGGATTTTCAATTGAAAAATGAAAAAGATGGTTCTTGTGAGATTTGAGAGATGTGCCTGGGTGCTGCAGCATTCTACCAGTTAGAGTGCCAAATATTTTATTCCAAAATACAGTAATTACAGGGTTACAGAGCACAGAGCATTTCACTTCATCGCCTCCTCCTCAGCGCCGGTGATTCCGATCGGAATATTCCGCTTCTCCTCCTCCACGTCCTTCACTTTCGCCTCGATTCTGAGTCGACCGTCTCTGAGCAGCGAGCTCCTGATGGATTCCGGGTCGACATCGGAGGGAATCTTGAATTTCTGGACGAAATGGCGCTTGACGGAGCCGCTTTCGGACTCGGCGGAGTGCGATCCTTCGACGACGATCGACGCGCCCACGACGTTCACCTCCAACTCCTCCGGTTTGAAGGCGGCGGCGTCGACGGAGAACGAGAAGACGCCGTCTTTGCGTTGGACGTCCACGGCGGAGCTGCGAGAATCCATTCTGGTCTTCTGGGGGATTACGGTAGGGACATCGAAGAGGAGATCGTCCAAATCATAGAAGAAGGGGTTGGGAGAGCGACGACAACGGGTGGCGATCGGCCAGAAAGCTTTGGAGAACATGAGAGACATGATCAGAGCAGTTGGAACTGAATTCAGAGGGAATCGGCGCCTCTTTTATATCCTTTGGGAGGAAACAACTCGCATCAGCTGGAAAAATCGCGACTCTTCGCGTGTGGTCGTCGGTCGCCGCGAAGATGACGTCACGAGGGACGCAGCGGAAGGCGGAGCTTCTCGATCTTTCGCGACTTTTCGTCGTTTTTCGCGTCTTTTCCACTCAGATGACATAAAAGAGACCTCGGAGACAGAACAACAACTCACATTCAGTGTTCTATTCGTGTTCCAGCTGCTCTAACGATGACCCTCATGTTCTCCAAAGCCTTCTGGCCGATCGCCACCCGTTGTCGTCGCTCTCCCAACCCCTTCTTCTGTGATTTGGACGATCTCCTCTTCGATCTCCCTACCGTAATCCCCTGGGAGACCAGAATGGATTCTCGCAGCTCCGACGTGGACGTCCAACGCAAGGACGGCGTCTTCTCGTTCTCCGTCGACGCCGCCGCCTTCAAACCGGAGGAGTTGGAGGTGAACGTCGTGGGCGCGTCGATCGTCGTCGAAGGATCGCACTCCGCCGAGTCCGAAAGCGGCTCCGTCAAGCGCCATTTCGTCCAGAAATTCAAGATTCCCTCCGATGTCGACCCGGAATCCATCAGGAGCTCGCTGCTCAGAGACGGTCGACTCAGAATCGAGGCGAAAGTGAAGGACGCGGAGGAGGAGAAGCGGAATATTCCGATCGGAATCACCGGCGCTGAGGAGGAAGCGATGAAGTGAAATGCTCTGTGCTCTGTCATCCTGTAACTACTGTATTTTGGAATAAAATATTTGGTACTCTAACTGGTAGAATGCTGCAGCACCCAGGCACATCTCAAATCTCACAAAAGAACGAACAAGTTGCTTCAGCTACAGACCATCTTTTTGATTTTTCAACTTTTTAATTTCAAGTGTTCTGTGCTCTGTAACCCTTTGGTTACTGTATTTTGAAATAAAATGGATTGAAGTGAATTTTGTGTTCTGAAAAGCGACTCCACGATGTTCACTTCTATTTTGGCTGTTCTTCTTCTCGTTTAGTGCACTACAGTAACCTCCAGACACGTGTTTTCAGTGGTGTTTATTACACAATATTTATATTACATCTCATATACCTCTGTCTCTAAAACGGAGAGAAGAAAACAAAATAGAACCAGAAAATTCAGACACAACAGTCAACGTGTGTGGGCGTAGCACAAATGGTAGGTACAGTAGGGGAGGAGGAGAGGAGAAACTAGAGAGAAAGTCGCAGAAAGTCAAGTGGATTACGGTACTGGAGGAGTCTGCAATACTGGAAGCATTCGGAACGCACGTTAAGAGAGAAATCGAGGGGAAGAGGAGGATTGAGCAAAGAGGAAGAAAAGAAACTACAGAGCGTGTGTGTGTGTGTGGTCGAAGAGGGGCAATTTGTGGTCCTAGGCGAGGGGCGACGATCGTTGCGGGACCATACGAGGGGAGAGCACTGGCTTTTGACAGCGACGACGACGAGGAGGAGGATCAAGTGGAAATCAACTGGGAGAAATGGAAACCCGTGATGGAAGCGAGCGCCAAACATCAAAATCCAAGAAAACAGAGAGGAGAGGGAGAGGGAGAGAGTTAGCGGACACGTATTCTCAGGTTGGCTTCTGCATCACCGGTACTCGGGGCCAAAGTCAGGGATATTCTGATCTTTGTAGCCCTTCAGCCAGTACGTCGTCTGGAGACCTTTGCCTTTCATCTCCACCTCGCCGCGCAGATCCAGTCGGAAGTCGGGATCGCGTGCGAGGATGTCCTTTGTGACGGAGCTCACGTGGATCCGAAGCGCTGGAATGAGCGGAGGATTAGTCGATGTGTGTGGTCGAAAGACGAATTTTCCGAATTTTTGCAATGTTATGATTTTTCCTCACAATTTTGAAGAGTTTAGGGTCCCACAACGAAATTCCTAACAACAGCAAGAAAGGATGAGCTAGTGAGCTAATTTTAAAAATTGTAACATTTTCTCAAAAACAGCAGGTTTTGGGTCCCACAACGAAAACCGTACAGGATTACGGTAACTTACGTCTCTGTCTCTGTGCCTGGGAGTCTAAACGGTGGTCAAAATACGAATTTCACGAAATTTTGCATTTTTTGGTAGTTGAGGGTCCCACAACGAAATTCCTGACAAAGCAGTCTTTGTCTCAGATGAAAAACAATTTTCCTGTTTTTTCATCATTTTCTAGATTTTTCTCCCACAAAATAGCAAATTTCGGGTCCCACCACGAAAACCCTGCAATTCCACAACAACTTACGCAATCCATTGCTCTCCATCCGGGAGCTCGTGTTGACAGTATCACCGAACAGGCAGTAACGCGGCATTTTCGATCCAACAACACCGGCCACGACGGAACCTACAGTAATTCCCAAATTAACATCAGCATCGATCGCTGCGAGACCCACCCGAATGCATTCCAATGCGCAGTTTCAGCTGCTCGTTGGGACGATGGCGGATGGTGAAGTTCTTCACCTTGTGGAGGAGCGCGAGAGACATTTGCGCGATCTGAGACGCGTGGTCCTCTCGCTTGTCTGGGAGTCCCGACACGACCATGTACGCGTCGCCGATGGTCTCCACTTTGTAGACCTTGAAGTTGTCGACGACGTTGTCGAACGCCATGTAGAGGTCGTTGAGGAGAGTGACCACCTGGAAGAGGAGGCACGGTAGGGGGAGATTACGGTAGCGGACTCACCTGCATTGGCGTTGACTTGGAGGAGAGCGCGGTGAAGCCGACGATGTCGGAGAAGTAGATCGTCACGCAGGTGTACGACTCGGCCTGCACCGCCTGTCCCATGATCAGCTGATCGGCTACCGTAGGCGGGAGGAGTTGGTGCAGGAGCTCTTCGACCTTCTTCTTCTCTGCGAGATATTCCTGCGTGCGCTCTTCGACCAGACCTTCCAGGTTGTTCGCGTATTGCTCCATCCGCTTCAGCAGATTGTCCACCAGATTCGCCGTCTCGTTGTCCCTGAATTCATGTTTTCTGGGTTACGGTAGCGTGGAGAGCGATGACAGACTTGTTGAGTGAGCGTACCACTCGCCGAATCATCGAGAAATCGGGTCGATCGTGCGGATTCTCGAACCAACACGTCTCCATCAACTCGAGGAGCTTCGGCATCTCGAGCTCCGGATTCTCGTCGATCACCTCCGGCGGGAGGAGCGACGGCCGGTAGAGATCCTCGACGAATTGCGGCTCGACGGTGAGTTTCTCGATGATCTCCTTCGGGGAGGGCGATTCGCCTTCGCGGTAGAACGCACCTCTCCGGTAGACCATTTCGTGGAGGATGATCGCGAAGCTGTAGACGTCGCCGCGTTGGGTGCCCTGCGGGTGCGCCATCTCGTTGCGGAGGATCTCGGGCGCGGTCCAGAGCTTCTCTGGAATGAAAAATGAAGATTTGGCGCCTTCGCTCTCGCGCTTACTCTTGTAGTACGCGTGTTCGCCCATCTCCTCGATGTCGACCTCTTCCATCATGTGCAGCCGGTGCAGACCGAAATCGGTGACTTTGAGCACGAAGCGGCTGTCGACCACGCAATTGGACGATTTTAACTTTCCGTGGACGCGGATTTCAGCTGCTGTGAATGAAGTGCATTCCCTGCAAGAACCCCGCATTAGACCCCCGAACAGCAGCGCGCCTACAGCCTACTTTTACTAGATCGTGCAGCAACGAGTACTTCATCATCTTGTCGAGCTCGATTTTGTCGTTTTCGAGAATGTCTTCCAGCGAGCCTTTCGGACAGTACTCGGTCACAATACAGTAGTTTGGCGCGTCGACACAGGCGCCCGTGAAGCGCGTGACGTGGTCGTGCTGCAAGTCCTTCATCCGCTTGAATTCCATCAGATGCGCGCGCGAGAGGTCCAACTTTGGGTAGCGTTTCGGGTCGATTTTGAGCATCTTGATCGCGACCATCGTTCCTTTGTAGACCGCGGTGCGCGTGTAGATCTGCGCGTTGTGTTGCACGATCGTTTCGACCGATCCGCCGCTCTGGAAATGTCACACGTTCGGTTTTTGGTCGTCAATTCGCTAGTTGAACCCCAGAGACCATCAGTTGAAGCACCACCCAAACCTCCCAAGCAACCCAGGGATTCGGCCAAAAAGTGGCAAGTTGAGAATCAGCCCCACTCTGGTTAGCACGCGCTTAGTTCAATTTTTTTGGTCGTTTTTCGCCTAAATCGCTGCATTTCGAGAACCACAAAAATGAGTGAAAACGTGCAAAAAAGGCCAAAAATTCGCTGATGCGAGCGTCCAAAGACCGTGCACACCATCAACATGCATCGCACTTCAAAAGCACTCGCGTAGCAAGAGGATACCGTAGTCTCTGTGTTAGATTTTTGCAAGAAATATCAACAAACCAACCTTGATACTCGCGAAACTCAATTTGCGATTCTTGAGACTAGACAACGACCTCTTCGCGTGCATATCGTAATCCTCTTCGTTGCTCGACTTCTTCTTCTTCGAATTGGATTCCGAATTCGAGGGCGACGAGACGAGCGCACGCTCCACGTCGTTGTCGGTCGCTGCGGCGGCCGCTGCGAAAGGCGCCTGAAGAGAGAAGTTGCACTTGTCTGTGGACGAGTCCCTGCGAAGCATCATCTCTTCGGTTATCGTGGGCACCTGGCTGTTGTAGGGGCCGCCGCCGCCGCCGCTGTGGTTGTTCTGCTCGATCGCGCTGGTCTTCTCGTTGGTCGGCGAGGACTTTTTCCTCGTGAAGAGACTCAGTTTGCGGTCGATCATCGCGGAAATCTTGCGCGTCGCGCCGGACGAAGAGCTTCGCTGCAAAACATGCATTTAGCGCGTTGTTGCCATCGTGTGTGGTCGTTGGAGGGTGGAGGGAGAGCGTGAGAGATGAGAGGATGACCATTAAAAGGGGACCACAGGGCGAAGGAGAATCACAACTTTTAAAAGGAAAACACACACACAGGACGAACATGCGAACATTCCATGCAACAAAGCAGCCACCGGAGGACTACAGTACACCTGTTAGAGGCTCTCATGCGGCGCACAAAAGCAGCACAAAGCAGCACAAAGCTCACAAAGCTCTCAAAATGGAGGGTTGGAACGAACGAACGAACGAGAAAGAGGTTAAAATCAACGTGGGTGGTCGCGGTTTTCCTCACCAATCGCATTCTCATCGCGAAGAGATCGTAATCGTCGTCGGCAAACTAGAAAAATTCCAATTTTAGGGTTAAAAGTTGGTCTCTCGTGGAAAGCACAAGAAGGTAAGTAACACAAAGGATTCCCTCCGATAAACATCTACAGTTCGGTCTTTACATGACAGCGACTGTCTGTCTCTCTGTCTGTCTGTCCGTCTGTCTGACTTACAGTAACTCTCAGAGGAGTTTCCACTTCCCATGCAAGTTACGAGTTACACCAGTCTACGTCTAGACGCGCGGTCTGTGTTAGGGTTACGGTACCTTGTCGGAGGCGAACGACGAGCGGCTGTTCGAGCGGAGGAGCGGATCGCTCTGATCGGGATGCGCGTATCCGTCGACTTTTCGCGCGCGTTTCGCCTTCTTCTTCTCCTTCGCGCGCGCTTCGTCTCCGTCGAGTTCTTCCCACCGGATCTTCCACGACATCGCCATCAGCTCGCGTTCCAGGCGAGACCGCCGGTAGAGGAAGACGAACGCGAGGAACATGGCGACGATGAGGAGCGCGGCGCCGACGATCACGTAGACGTACCACGGATAGCCTTCCGGGCATTTCGAGTGATTCCAGCCGCAGATGGGCGAGTCCTGCGGCGGTTTCCCGTTCACCCAGTGGAATTCGGCGACTTGTTTGAGTTCGTTCGAGGCACCAGAGTAGTAGGCGACTTCCTGCAAGTGGATTTAGAGTGAGAAAGGTTTCTGGTAAGATTTTTGTAGAAAATTCAAATTTTTAATAATTTTATAAAAAATTTATTTAAAAAATTCTGCATTTTTTAAATATCCACAAATTTTATCGCTTAACATAAATCAGACAGTTTCTAGTGCTGTAAGGAGAACATTTGTTTTTGCAAAAATCACGAATTCAATTTTTACTAATTTTTTAATCGAATCTCAACGAATGATCATTACACATCAGCAATTATGATTATAACGCACATCCCCTGCATAAAACACAGTTTTTGGAGACACAAAATTCTGTGTCAAAATTTGTAAATTTTTAATAATTTTATTTAAAATTTAAATAAAAAATTCTAAATTTTTAAAAATCCACAAGTCGCCGAGAAAAAATCAAACTATCATAATTTTAGTGTGCTAATTTTTTAAAATCTAACATTGCATAAGACACAATTTTGGAGGTGTAAAATTCTGTATCAAAAAAATTAAATTTTTAATAATTTTACTTTTATAAATAAAAAATTTAAATTTTCCAAAAACCCACAGAATTTCATCTTAAAACACACATGACAATTTTTTTAGAGTGGGATAATTCTTCCGATTTGCAAATTGCAAACTTTGAAATCGAACAAATCCGTATCAGCAAGATTAAATTTGTCTTTCGTTTTTAAATTGCTGGCAAAGTTGGCAAATGTTCATCGGGGACGGTGCTTCCCGCACTGATTAGTCGCTATCATTTTTAGCACATAAATGCCACTGTTTTGCCACAGACAGAAGTAGCGATCGAACTGGATTTTCGTCCGAACCTTTTATGTATTTCAAATATTTCAACTTGAATTTCAGTTTGTCACAAAAATCGTGTAATGTAACTTTGTATTCGAAATCAGGGAGAACTCAAATAGGGAAAAGATAAATCCAGTTTCTTGAAAAAACCAGGTTAGATTGTTATTTAAAGTTGAAAAATTCATTATTTTTGATTTTTGTCTCGGATTTTTGTGCATATTTTTAATTAACGCAAGAGAATGTTCGATTTCTGGCCGCGCTCTCTTCCCCACAAACTCAACTTACCACAAATTTGTCTTGAGCGGGGTCCAGATCCAAAAGTGAATAATCCGAATATCGATCGCCGTTCTGATCGATACTCACGTTACCCGTAATACCTAAATGCGGGGTTCAGCGACTACCGTAATCCACTCGTGATTCACTCACCGACAAATGTCCTGTTCCACATCTTACTCGTTATGTTGTGCCCGTTGCGGGGGTCCAAACCCTCGGCGAGCGTCTCGTTCAGGGCGATCGCGTAGAGGAGGACGGCGTCGTAGAAGGCGCTGATGAAGTTGTTCATCTCGTACTCTTTTCCGGTCTTCGCCGAGTAATTGTACTTCTTCTCCGCGCGGTCCTTGACGCGCGCCTCAAAGTTCTTGTACTCGCTTCGGTCGCTGCGACGCAGGGAGATCGTCTTGAGAGCGCGGTACGCCTCTTTCGCCTTCTCGTTCTCCGGCGAATTCGTGTCGTTTGCGCGAATCCACGGCTTCTCAGCGTGCGAACTGGAAATACGAGGGTTAGGCATCATTTTTGGAAGCCAAATGTAGGCGTTTCAAATGTGCATAACTACCAGAAGATAACCGCAAGTTAGCGCCTGTTTTTTTCAGCGATTTCTTTGAATCAAATTCGTTACTACCCCCTTATTATGGTATCAAAACAGAATTCTCCTATTGCGATGTGTTATGGTGACGTCGACGTTTCTCAACAACTTTGTTTTTTGAATTTAATTTGCCGAGTTAAAGCGATCTGCTGCCCAGCTATTCTCGTAAACAGTTCACCCTGACGTTGTCCCCGTTGCTGCTCGTTCATCTTCATCAGGTAAGTAAGGTGTTTACAGTTTTGGAGGTTTGCGCTACGTGACTAAGCGCTGTTTTATTTATTTTCTGACCAATCGAACCGACATAAAAGATTCCTAAAATTGCATGCTGCATAACTATGCATCAGATGATGCAGTTAGGCAGCTGATGACATCTGCATTTGCAATGTTGAATGCTCAAGTTATGAACATAAACGGAGTGAAAATAAAACGAAATTTAATTTTTTTGAAAGTTTTAGTTCATATTACTCGGAAGTAGAACTCCGACGATTCGACGCTAGGCGTCTCATTACGATAATCAAGGCTGCGCGTTTGGCTCAGCTTACGCTGCCTGCCTTAGTCGTTGAACCTAGTTTTTAGTCTTACCAGGCTTTGTTGTGCCCGGCCGGCATTAACGTACCGCTAACCAAACCGGTTTTGGATTGTAAAACTTTTTTCCTCTTTCAAGACTTTCATGAAAGAATTTTGTTTTTTGCCTTTTTTTCATTTTTTCCATTTTTCTTGACGGGAATACCTTGTTCGCTCAAGTAAATTTTTAAAAAATTCTAGAGTTTAAACTGTTCCGCATCCGCCTTCCTCAACGCTCTTCAATCCGTGATTCCCGCGCCGACAGCAACCAACCAGACGACCTTCTCCAGTTTGTCGACATTCGAGTCTCCGCGCCGCTAATAACCAAACAGCAATAATTTGTTTTCCCTCCTTTTCGCGTGTCGACCGCGCGCGTTCTGTTTACGTAAACAGAACTATTTCGTCTCGCTTTAATTTACGACCGCTCACAAAAAGCCGGATGTTTATGGTGCACTCGGGACGAACAGGTGAATTATGGCAAACTTTTTGGCGAAAATTCATTTCACCACGCGGAGACCCACGAAACGAATTTCTCTATTTTGGTTTTCGACCAGAAAAGCGGATCGCGGATTTCGTAAATTCAAATCAGAACAAAGTGTAACACAACTCACCCGGTGGAGACGTCGATGTTGATGAAGACGTATTCGCCCGATCGCGCCATTCCCAACTCGTACGCCGCAAGCATGATCTCGCGGACGGTGTCTGGACTCGCACATAGGATGATAACTGAAAAGAGGAGGAAATTAGGGATGCGAATAGCAGGGGAAGAATTATAGAATTGGGATTTTTTTATTTTTCCGGTTGACTTTTTGGAAGTTAGGCATGCAAAACAAATCTACAGGTTTAGGTCCACATTTTAAAGGAGTATTAAGAGTATTAATGACGCAGTCCATAAAATAGTTCAGTTATACTACCGCAATTCAAAATCAAGTCAATTTTTTACAATAAAAATTTAATAAATTAAAAAAAAAATAATGAAAAGTCGTAAATTTAATGAAAATTAGATTAAATTAAACATTAAGATTTATTAATTTATATTATTAAAATAGTTTAAAACAGTCTTTTAAAATTGTATTCATAATTAAAAATTATAAATTAAGTTAAAAAATTAAAATTAAATTCATATTCATGAAATCTTAAAAATCATTAATTTTTATTATCTTATTTTTGACATCTATCATCTGCAGGAAGTACCTTGTACTTTTTCTTTTTTTTAAATTTTTTAAAATTAATTTATTTTAAAATTGTTAAAAATTTAATAAATTTCTGCTTTGGTTGAAATTTTCTTCTTTTCTGAATCTTTTGACTCGATCTGAACCTTTCAATCATTTCTCATTGTTCATCTCTGTTCGCCAATCAACTCCTCCTAACACTCTCCCTCGCGCGGTTTCCTCCTCAGCGCTCAGCGCCGCCATCATACAGCGCAGCAGCTTCGCTCCTCGTTCTGGCAGGAAATGTCATCAACGCGTTCTCGTTTCAAGCTTGCGCGAGCGAGTGATGACAACGGCGCTTGATTAGCGCGCGCGCGCGGAAGGGTCTTGGCGCGAAATTGAGCGCCGGCGACAAAAACGTCCCTCGCAAAGAGCGCAATTTAGGCGCGAACTTTGGAACGATAGAAGTGGGCGCTATTTATAGGTTACTGTACTCTGGACTGCGAGCAAACAGACACGAAATCGCTACGAACCAGATGGCAGAGTGATATCATCGGTCGTTTGAAGAGCGAAAATTCGAGTTTTTGGTCTAAAAACCGAGTTTTGTTGTTGTCGATTCTCGAAAGGCCGTCAGACCGAACAGTAGATGAATACGAGCATTCCCGAGGGAGATCAAGAGAAGAGGAGAACAAATAAATCTTCGAGTTGGCAGCTCGATGGAAAAACAAACGTGGAATTTGGAAAAGTTTTCGTGGCGAGACCAGTGGTGAACTTTTTAAACGAAAACAACTCAAATGGCAGCAGACGAGAGCGAAGAGTCATCAAAAGATGACAGTTTAGTCAAAAATTTCACAAAATTGAACAATCAGGCTAATCGTGCTGGGACCAAAAGATCCGCAATTCAACGCTTCAACGGGCCACGTCAAGACCACAATCCTTCTGCTTGTTCCAAGTCCGTTTCCCTCCAGTTCACACCCCCAAAAATCAGTCCAATCTCGCCCCGACCATCAATCATCCTCCTACAGTAACCTACTATTCGTCAACATGGACGCCTTCTGCAGGAGACGCGCAAACTTCTCCCTGCGCGTCACCTGCTCGCTGAACATCTCCACACTCCACACGATGTCCTTCTGGTTGTTGAAGACGTTCTTGATCGCGTTCAACGAGAAGAAGCACTCGCTCCTGCCCTGCGAGGTCCCGTGGACCGCCTGGTCGTTGAAGAAGAAATGGAAGCGGCGCCATTGGAACTGCGAGACCATCTTGATCATCAGGTGCGCGATCGTACGGTAGGTGCCCATCAGTCGGGTCAGCAGCGGGAAATTGACGCGATCGCCGAGTTCGTCGACCATCGCGCTCGTCGTGAAGACCGGAACGCCGCGTTGCCAATATTGCGACATTCGCGCTACGGGAGCCAACGCGAAGACGTACGCCATGCCCATGACCGCGTCCACGCTGTGCGCACAGTACCGGTCGACGATGCGCTGCGGTCCCACCGCGTCCGACAGCGCAGTGTCCACGTAGGTGATGCGCAGGGCGCGATTCGGTAAAAGTCGTCTTTTGAGCGCGAGGTCCTCGACCGCAACGTCGAAAACCGGCTGCGCTTTGCCGATCGTGAGGCGGAACGGGTTCCTGAGACGCGTTCCTTCATCGTGCGGCAGTCCCACCACGATGTCCAACGGAAATTGCGGTGGAAAAGCGGCTAGCAGTAGATTCGTGGCGGGACCCGAAATTAACAGAGCAAATAGGACGACAAAAGTGGCGGCGATCATCTTGTGGGCGACTTGTGCGCGGGCCTGACGGCGGCAACGACAGCGGCGTCCATCCAAATTGGAAATTGTGTTAGCGCAGTAACGGAGCAGCGCGCGCGCGGGAGGAGGATGAGTAGCGCGCGCGCCCGGCTGCCGACGCGTCACGCAGCAGAAAGCACGCGCTGACTGCGGCCGCCGAGTTTGAGAGGATCGTCACGAGCCTCTAAGGCCGTGGCGGCGGCTGTTTTTGGCGATAAAATCAAATTTTCGACTCCTCTGCCACGCGATGCTTCTTCTCGCCTTCCGACGCGCGTTCCCACGCGAGTTTCAGGCGGCGACGGCGATGGGGAGGAGCGCCCCTCCTGGTCCTACCACCCTCCGCTGCTGCTGCTGCTTCTGCACAATAGAGGGCTATTATGCGCAGCCGACGACGAAGGATTCGCGACGAATTTGACGACTTTTTGGACAAACAGAACGGATGGAGGAGGATAAACGAATTGCGAACGAGACTACTTTTACTGAAGGCGCTCAATTGAATTGCCGATGAATGGGCTTCCTGGAGCGAATCACGCGACTTGTGACGCTTGATCGAACGCATTTACAGCCTTTTGCACTATTAGGAACGACTTTGAGGGTGGAAAACCTTTCGAGGAGCTTCAAGGAGGAGACCGAATGTGCGAATTATCTGCAGGAACGTCACTTGACAGCAGTGCTCGTGAATCACCGCCAAATCAATGTTTTTCTGTTCATTTTGGATATTTTTTTGGTTATTTAGGCTTGTCCCAATTAGCTTCACAATTGGCTGCAGCTGGCCTTCATTTCCTACGTTCTTTAGCTGAATTTAGAGCATCCAATGGTGCAAATTAAATTTTTGATTTTCAGACTTGATTTGATTCATGTCATTAGTTTAATTTGTTTTCACAATTCTGGCCTAGTCTGCATGTCTAGTCTGCTTCCAACTGAGCGAGTGCGCGAAGAGACAACTAATTGTCAATTCAGGCTACAAGATGCCAGAAAGCCAGAAAAGAAGTTGATCAACACAGAGATAAAGATTTTGTGTTTATTAAACTGAAAAAAACGCACTTTTGGGTCATCGAAAGTCATCTAATCGTTGATGCGCGCGCTGCTCCCCAACCAAACCATTTAATTAAAGTTGATATCTTCTTTTATTTACGTTTTTTTTTCAATTTGCGATAAAATGAAGCCAGAAACGAGTGTCAACAGCAAGCTGCTGCTCGCTTTTAGCTACAAAAGGTCGGTCAATTCAAAATTCAGACTCCCAGTAGGTGAAAACTGGCATCTTCAAAAGGTGTTTTGGTCACTTCGGTAGTCGCTGCCTCCGCTTGCACTAATTTGTATTTACATGCGATTAACAACTGTAAATACTACTTTTACTAAACACTATTTGCTGCGAAAAACAGTGTTCTTTAGTATTCATTTCAGCGCCGATCTTCCTTTAAAATTCGTGCGTTTCAAGACCGCAAACGTTTCACGACTCCGCTGTGCTATAGAATATTCATGCGCATCGACTCCTGCCACGATTTGAACGGCGGTGCGCCATTGATTGCGTTGCGCGAGAGGGAAGTTGTTAGGCAGTTAGCCGCCTCTCGCGCGCTCGTTCACAAGCGCGTGCCGCGAGAAGAGTAATTGGAAAACGTTTTATTGTTTAACGACGCTGAAAGGACACTTTGGAGCAGAGCGGCCGGCGAGCGGGAGGAATGACGCGAGTTTGGGACCTTTAGGGGGAGAGAGATTGGGGGTGCGAAGTTGGAATTTTGACTCTTGAAGGTTGCTAGTGATGAGGAGTGGAGTTGACAGATGGAGGCTGAGAGTGTGCGCGAGGGAGACGCACTTTTACTCCAATTTTGCTTGCAATCGTAGACTTATTTTGCAAATTATCAAATTTGGAGAAAAGAGGTTCAAGACCAAATTTTGTCGTCTGTTTGAGTTCAACCCAACGTATTCAAAGGTGCTTTAAGCCTAGAAACAGGGCCCGCGTTCCGCTTTGCAAAAATTAATCGTAAAAACGTATTTTTGGGGTTGAAAGTCTCTAGTACATCGCAAAAAAGCTTGAAGAACGTGAAGAGCACTGAGCAATTGCCGCAGAACGTGATTGAAACGTTGCAGATCGTAATTTTTGCAATTAAATTCAATAATTATGGGGCATCACAAGCACGCTGTTGGGTGCTTCAATTTTGGTTCAAAAACTGCAGCGATCATTCAATCTCCAGTAGAGCTCCTTCACGTTGCCCACAGCGGAATCACTGCGTTTTACAATCGTCAAGGGTCAAGTTTAATTCAACTTGAATCATTATATGTTGGCCATATGCCAGCTAGCTGCCAATTGGCAACGATTCGTAAACGAAAGACCCGCAAGAAGAACAACAAAACTAATTGAAAAGTTGTTTTTCGGAGATCACAAAGGGCACCCGGCGTAATTGAATGTTTTCCAAGCAAAGGGCGCTTCTGAGGCCTTCAATCAAGTGCGCTGCAAGGCGAAATGAAAACAAGATAGAACCGATGTTAGATAATGTTAGATAAGATTCCATTCAATAGTTTTATTTTTATTTTTCACCGATTTTTTTTCAAAGAATGAGTTTTTTCATAAATTTTTAAAAGATTTTGAAATGGCCGATCAAAGAATTGAAGCGGTTGAAAATGAGATGTAATTATTTGTTTTTGGTATCAAATTGCCTCTATGTCAAACTCGTCAGGGATCAATTCAGTAAAATCACGTATTCAAACGTAAACAGTAGTTCTCCGATCGCTTAATGCCGCTGCAAATTGAAAATTATCTTTTATTTTTTGAAACAAACAATTCGTTCCCACGCCAGATGCAGAAAGTTGTTTGCGAAACGATTTTATGGCTTGCAATGCCTTTAGTTCCTGTCCGCCTATTCGAAACGATGTGGAGTGGGGGTGTGTTGCCAGCAACAATCGCGCTAATTTGCAACTTGTCAAGCGCTATTGCAATCAGCTGCTCTCAGGAAATGAATGACCTACAGCACTAACAAGAGAACCTCGCGGACTGTCCCATCCAGATTTTAACGAGCGAAAGCACATATGGAAGCTCTCGGAGCGGTGGATTTGAACTCCGCTAAATCTTGTTCATTGTGAGCTTTCAAGTATTAAGATGTGTTTTCGCTCGCTAAAATCTGGTTTTTTTTAATTTTAAGCTCTGAACTTGTCGATCGTTTTGATCTTCAATGAATATAGTCTTTTTGTCATAAAATGAGATCATCCTTCGTTGGTAGAAGTCGCTCCATCAAACCTCATAAAACAACAAATTGATTGAATGCTTGATGAAAATCAAAATTGAAATTCTGTTTTTTGTTTTTGCTACCGCAAGGCTCAAGAGCCACAAATTTCAGGCGTTGTACAACAGTACTACAGTGATCCTTCAGCTCCAGTTCACCAAAAATGACAAGCCCAAAAGCATTATCCGTCCGTTGCCACACATTCCCTCCACATCACAGGCGTGCAAGAACGCCGATTTTCACTTTTTTTGCACAAACGCAGAACCCGTTCCGGCGCTAATTCGTTCGCGTCAAGTTTATCACTTTTGTGTTTGCACGGTTGCACAGCCGACCTCATCGACCAGCAGCACCGACTGCACTGTTACCGGCGGCGCAGAATCAGGTTCTCCGCTTGCACGGCAATCAATCCTTCCTTCGCTCTCTTCCGTCTGCAGATGACCGCCGCCGCCGCCGCTCGCAAAGAGTCACAAGTTTGGCTTTTTGCAGCTGCTGCAGCCGATAAACAGGCTCCGCGAGTTCGCGTTCTCTGATCGGACGAGCGAGCGAGCGAGCGAGCACGACAATCCGCTTATCGGCGCGTTGATTTTGCAGGAAACGAGAGTCAATTCGGCGCTTATCGCAGCGGCGACAACGATCGCGGCGCTGTTTTCGAGAGGAAACCGATCGATTGATTGGCGATCGCGGCGCTGATTTGTACGTGCGGAGAGGCAGAGCTGCTGCTGACCTTGCACACTCGAAAGTGCAAATTCGCAACAAATTGGGTGCTTTGGGAGATTCGGGTTGACGCAAAAGGTCGTGAAAAGGGTGTAACAGTGTGATTGGAACGCAAAAAACGGCGAATTAGCGGTAAAACAACGACCGCAATGAGCGTTCGTTCAATTAACTGGTTTCAAGAAGTTGATGCTTTGGATTTTGATTTTTGAATGCTGAAGATCGGTCTTCAAACGAGCACTAAGCATTCAGCTTACATTTTAAGGTAATTCGGGGTTCGGTCTACTAGAAATCAAGCAAAAAAATATCTGGAAACCAAGCACAAATCCGTATTTCTGACGCTCTTCGTTCCTGATCCTGGACTGTTTAAAGCTGTTCAAAGTTCAAACGATTTGAACGTACAAATCTGCAAGAACAAGCGCATGGTTTGCGTGGATTTGTCTTCAGATCTTCAACGACCATCACAACCATTGAGGCGCGTATGCTAATAGTTGAAAATCGTCTCATTTTAGTGTCTATCTTAATACAATTTAAATTTTTAATTTATTTTAAAATTTCCTTATTTTTAAAATATTATTTCTTTAATTTTCCATTTTCCGTTTTCCACAAAAAATCTTAATTTTAAAAGGACATCCACGATCATTTTAAATCTTACACTTACATATATCTTAAATTTTAAATTTTACAATTTAATAAATTTTAATTTTTGAATAAATTTATTAAATTTT